>JAQGBT010000422.1:0-53728 GCA_034698585.1 Disparrhopalites patrizii
GGATCATGTCATCTACTGTCGCTTTACACCCTTTCTGTATGATAGTCCAGGCACTTTTGTGTGCAATAAGTACAAAGATGAGGGAGTAATATCATCGAATACACGAGTAGATATTTACATCAGCGTGTTTTCTTGAATTTATTTTTTAGTTAAAATAAAATTTCCAAAGCTCTCTCCAGTATAAATGCCCAAGATAAGGTTTCATTTGTATTTTTTAGGAGCTGTCGCAGCTTTATGCTTGGCAATTTCCGCTTCCACTTTTTTCCAGATAACCTTTTGGAAGTTCTTCCGGTACCCGAAAGCAAACATTACTTCGAGGAGGACGAATAAAGGAGCCATTCTACATTTCAGAAAGATGTTACTCACTGTTAGTTAAGTGAGCAAATATATATAAACCCTCGAAAGAGGTTGGCTTGTCACATGACAATTAACACATGACAATTAAACGGTGGTAGGAACCGAAAAAATATAATAGCGACAGTAAAACTTACAAAAAGGCTTGGACGAGGTTATCGAGTAAAGCTGGTGCTCGTCCTTCGAATTTCCCATGTCCCACAAACTAAAACCAAGTTGCATTAATTAATTTACTTACGTCTCATATATACATTCTCATACATGTTATAACAAAGTAATTAGTACGTACATTGGTAAATTACATAAGGTTTTATTGGCATAAAAACTAACCTGAGCAATCCAACAAGCAACGTGGATGACCAAAGCCAAGAGCCAGGCTGGGTATCCGTACATGATTTGGGCATTGAAGTAAAAGTAACGAGAAAAGAAAAGGGACAGAAAAACAAGGCCCGCAGCCAAGGTTCCAGCTCTGAATTAGACAAATAAAAACATTTCCAGTTAATAATCTTTTGCCATTAACCATAGTACATACATTATCCCAGGAGAAACAAAACTGGTTACATATTATTAAAAAACGTTTAGCATCTATACTTCTGCTCCATCAAGATGTAGCACGAGGCGTAGAAAAGGGCTACTCCAAAGGCCAAATTAAATGGATGGGCAAAGGAGACCAAATTATTCAAAAAGTCTGGGCCGGTGAAGGGAGCATATTGACAAAATACCATAGCAGTCCACAGAATGGGCCACACGCAGAGAATGTGGATTAGCTTGTTAATGTTATCATGATGATAACTGGCGTAGAATACGAACTGAAAAGGATCAATCAGTCAGTTTAAGCGAAATTGACAATATTAAGGCCTTTGAATATATACACATTTTTTATTTGAATTAAAAAAATGTAATTACTACCAATATCGTGACAACATTATGTACCTGCTTATCCAAGTCTATGATACTCATTCTGAGTTTTGCTGCCGAGCTGATTTCAATACTCAATTAGGTCAAATAGAGGATGAATCTGCAAATAAAAGAGAACTAATTCTGAAGAACGAATGACAACCTTTGGATAAACTCACCCACTATTCTACAATTTATTATTTTGGGACGTTATACACGTAGTTATTAGTTATACCTGATATTCAAGTTCTTTTTAACACCTTTGTAGCACATTCAAATTATTCTTAACTTGGTTAGGGACAAGCGGTGTGCAATACATACCCCAAGAAAACTTCCCTTTTTTTATCTCAATTTTGAAACAATAATTGAATGTGAAAGTCAAAAATCTAGATTTATTTTTGGAGGTTGCTGTGGAGTATAAATTAAAACTGTAGAGGTCACTAGAAATGCCTGAACCCTTCCTGCCCATTCCCTCTACTCTGACGCGTCAAGTTCAGGGATGTATGCTGAGGATCGTGGACTATACATTTCGTGCCAATTGTAAATTTTGACTTCTGCACATTAGTATTTCTTACAGATACAGAAGAGTAGCTTTCGCTTTCAGTAAAAAAAAAAAAAGCTAACAGGAATAAACGCAAGAAATAACTTGTTTCAGAATAAAATTAATGTACAATAATATGTCCTTCAATAACGCTTTTTTTAATATCTTTCCAGAGACATTTGAATCAAACAAGCCCCGCAGTCCCCAAATTTTGGGGAAGAAATCAACTTTTTCCCGAAAGGCCACTGAAGGTAAAAACGTGAAGACTCAAACTATAAAAGTGAATCATTAAACTCACATTGTGACCGTCAATTAAATTGTAATACTGTCTTGCGATTTCTTGGAATCACTATTCAAAATTGCGCAGGATTTCCTCCCCCCCCCAAAAAAAAACAAGACAAGAATTGATACCCATTTTTAAGATACACTTCCATTGACTTTATAAGCTTGGTACAATTTAAGACTTAAAAAAAATTGCCGGGAATTGCGTAAATATTTGTATTCAAACATGTACTGAATGATACACTAATGCACGGTTCGTCCAAAAATTGCCGGGGAAATCCCGAGTAAAAATTACAATGTTTTATGCTAATGCAAATAATTTTTCTTGGTACTTACAGTGATTGGAAATGATCCAAATCTGGTTTCCAAAACCCACAGGAAGGACTGGACAATTCCTATTCTTGAAGTCAGTTAGGTCGGAGGGAAATTGGAGGCGGACTGTGAGTAGAAAGTGAGATACGAGGATGAGCGTGTGGGAAAAAGGAGGCAACTTGACCTTGGACCTAATACACTCGAGTAAACACTGCCTCACAGACCTGCCTCTTCTCCGTCAGTTTCACAGTGGCATACGACAGAAAGCTCTCACACACACACTCTTCATAAGGCAGACTAGAAACCCTTTCGTGAGTGAATTAAAGCAAAACTCTCACGCATAATTGTCCCGAGATTTTTATTTTGTCTAAAGGCTCTCTAATTACACGTAGGACGTGTGTACCAAACTTGTCCTCTATGTACAGATGTGCTCCAAATGGAAAAACACGGTGGTGCTCAGGTATACTGAACGTATGGTGTGACCATCATTATCATTTCTAATATGGTATACTTTTACTCCTCCAAATAGTGAAAAATGCTACTTGAAACAAAAGCATAGTGTCCATATACAGAACTCCGTAATATCACTACCAACTACCATACACTGTCACATTATCATTTCCTATTGTCCTCCGACATCATCCTAGACAGAGGGGGAGTTTATTTGGACAAAAAAAAATAGCATCTTCAGAAAACCACTTCAAGTATAGCTCTCGCCATGTTTGTTTAGAAGGATAACACATCATCCTAATCAATCTCACTCCATGCACTTTGACTAAGTGTGCTAATCGCACTTTATGACCCGGAGAGTTTCATGAACGTATGAAGGCTTCCACTTTTACAAATAAATGAGTGGTTCCAAAACGGTACCAATCCAAATGTTTCGGAATGAAACTTTTTTCCCCAAAAATTAATGTACTGTCCGGGAGCTTTTTCCATACCTTTCAGAGAGGTCCAAGGTTGATGGAAATATTTTTTTGTGGAGTCAACAAAAGTTGTTTTCGTCACGAGAATACTTAATGAAGGAAATACTTTTCCAACTCTCCTCAAAACTTTGCCACGGGGACTTAAACCGTTTTGGAACTGTAGCATTCATATAATGTAGCGTAAATGTGATAGATTAAAAATAACAGAGCCTGTGTGAGGGTTTCGAATGGACATGTGGAAAGTCCAGGCAGTTCATAATTCTGTAGTCAGTCCGTGCTAATTTTAAATATATACGAAAAGGAAAACAGTCAAATACGAAAGATACTGTTTTCATTGTTTCATTTGTATTTCAATGTGGATAAAAAAAACCCTGAGAAATGCGTGTTTAATGGTTTCTCCGTGACCGCTAACACTGCAGATTCCTGCTTGTGTATTATAAAAGACAAATCTCAAAAGCCTAGTGTATAGTATAATTGAATGATTTGTCTCTTGTCTCTCCCCCTATTTTCAGTCCAGATTGAGCAGACAAAAGAGACCAACCAAGAATTAAAGTTATTCTGGCAGAAGACATCAAATAATGATTACTTTGCATGTAAAGCGTATACATATATATAAATATATAAAATATAGGTATGTAAATATTGTAAATATACAAGTCTCGAGTAAGAATCGTCTTTTTCATTAATGGGAGGAGAATGAGAAAAATACATTTTTCTCATTCACTACGAATCCAATTTGAAGGATTAAAAAGCCTTGGCGTGACACAGGAAACCAGGATATTTCCGCATCAAAGACGACCACCACATACGTTTGCACATTAAGAGCCTGGAAGCCAGCGGAACTTGGTTTTGATGAGAAGACATTTAAAAATAACCTGTTATGGTGCTCGGGTGTATGCATGTATATCTGTACGGATTCGCTCTGCTATCTCCCAGAAGGAAGTTATGCTTACAACAAGTAGCTTGTATGTATGTACGCTTAAAATAACTTCGTTGTCCCCAGTCTTTAAGGACAGAAACAGGTCGAGTCACATAAATACTCAATTAATCAATTCAGTTGAAGATGATAATCTGTAATGTTATGAGACTAGTACATACATATTACCTGTTTGCAGAGCTAAGGTAGTTATTCGCTCTTGCGAAAGATGGTATACTATATTATAAAATATTATAGAATAACATTTTGCTGAATGCTAGCGGATCAGAGAGTGCCGCTGACCCCTATGCTAATTTTCTATTACTTCCCTAATAAGATCATTTTATTTGTCGACACATTTTACTTTCGGTGAATTAATTGTATGTCGTGTGCCTGAAATATAAAACTGTAGTATATTAAATATAACTGCATTATATTGTTTAACATAAAAAGTGCACAAGAAAATACATTAAAAGGCGGGAACTAATATATTGAGCAATATTGTCACCTAACAAAACGCACAAGCATTGTCATTACATCGTTAAGATGTCATTTGCTAATAAACTTGGACAAAAATGACCACCTACAACGTTGTAAGGTCACGCTAATTTTTTAGTTGGAATTAATTTGGTACTTTAAAGACAAAGTACGCCTATTTTCATGGGTGAGTCTCTAACCGCGTTTTTTCTCTTCGTGACGCTCACAGTGAAAAATGTCTTCATACTTCACACGTCACTTTTATACGTTGGACGGAGTGATGATGCAAGTCAGTGTACCACACACTTTATGGTTGTACTATCATACAATGAACATAAACACAAGCAAAATGAGCCAAAAGAAAATAACAAAAAGAAACAGTAGCAAAACAAAGGAGCGATGCTCAAATTTTAACGGGTAAGGAACGACTTAAATTGACTGGATTTATTTTAAGCACTCCGAGTCTTTTGCATTTCGTGAAACGTTTGTTACATTAATGTTTGGTAATACTACATATAATGATCAGGTTACAATAGAGGCAATTCCCACAAGAATCTCTCACTCGGAAGAGGAACCCGTGAACTGTATTTCCGATGAATCATCTTCCCCCACCTTAAAATTGAGAACCTCTGAAAGAACAAAGAAATTCGCCCTTATGTATAATACTATCATTTTCAGTGCGAAACAATATATTTTTTCTTCCCTCTCTCAACTTTCCGATGTTTGTATTAATTGTCAGGATTTCCTTTTTAACTCTGAAAAAGCAAAATCTAAGACGTACGTTCACTTTTTTTATTGTCTCCACTCAAATCCAGGTAGGAGGGTCGGAGTTTGTATTGCTTAATGTCGGAGTCTGAAGGCGTGTCCCCGTCGAGAAGCTCGGGCTCAAAGGGCACATTTGCACTGTTCTTAATGGCTGTGGATTCATCCCTCTCCGGGACTTGACCACTGGCTACTTCCTCCGAGGAGGGAGCAGGCTTTTGAACGGCTGGAGCCGCCGTAGTTACCTCGTTGCTCTCACTCATCACGAAAACTAGTAGGAGAAGGATCCAAGCTGAGCACGGGAAGGACCTCCTTTTGGGCTTCTGGTGAGATGACATCATGGACGGAAATGACAAAATGAGCCTTTTTTGGTGCTTTACGGATGAGTCACTCCAGCGAATAAATGAATGGAATCAGAGTAAAAAAAAGTTGCAAATGCGTGGTGGTCAAGAGTTTTTGTGAGCAATTTCAGGGATTCATCCTTCTCTTTTATACATAGTTCCTTCCCTGCCTCGAGCTATCAGTGCAATTACCCCACTATAGTCATAGGGAAAGAATGTGCAAAAAAAAAAATATTGGACGAGGTGCATTTCTGGGAATTTTGCTATTCCCTCCTTGCTTCACAACACACAAGCGTCATTTTCTTGACATTTTCCTCCCGTTACCCTGTAATTTCTTGCTTACGTCTTCGTACCATTGAGTGTGCAGTCTGGTGCTTTTTCAAATGAAAAATGAAACAAAACAGAAAAAAAAAAGGTTTAGCGCAAAGCGCAACAGGTTACTCCCAAAAAGTAGTTCATTTTCGTGCCCATCCATGTTATTATGTACATGTTGGAAACTGACTAATTTCTTATTTGCCGCAGGGGCCCATAAAAAGTGTACACACGAACACATGTGCACACTCTTACATTGGAAATGACGTGTAGGCTTGTCTCTCAGAAATCATTTCGTTCTTGTTAAATCCCAACTGATTGCACCACAAAAACGAATGGAACAGAAAAACACGGCAGCTTTTCCCCTATTACATAGCTATGGCTAACATTTGTATTTTCACAGCATCTTCGTACATATGCGCAGTTTTTAATCAATGTTTTTAAGTCTTACGTAGGAAATTAATGAAAACGTACGTGGGAAATACAATTGAAAATTTCCAATATCCTTAGAAGTAAATACTGTACAAATTAAGGGGATAAAAAATGACCAGTTGTCTGACCAGATATTAACTTAAAAACGAGTGAACGTTTATGTAACTGTGTGCAATTCCCTCACGCCTTCGGCATTGTTGCCCTCCGTGGGTTGATGTGTGCTAGCCAGCGGAGATGAGGCGATGAGCTGTTGAAAGCATTGGACGACCAGAAAAAGCTGACCCACTCTAGGGACTACATTAAATAGGAGGAGACCCGCTTCCCTGTATTTTTGGAAGAGGCAGAGGTAAGTGAGGAGAAGGATGTGAATGGTGACTGTGGCAGTTCCGTACAAGATAAACAATTGCGTTCTCCTAATCCGTCTCTGAAAAAATACGAGCGCAAGTATAATTCCACTCAATGAACCTTTCCTTCCCATCATCCTTAAACTTCTTAATTCGTGGTCTAAACGGGAAATTCTAGATTTTTTTTTTAATATTCCCTTTTCTACTTGTTTCATCTAATAATGAGTACATTGGGTAATTTCTCACGACTCACATTATGAATGGCAAAGAAGAGGAAGATTTGATCCCCCAAGTGCAGAAAGGCGGTGAGGATGGCATAAGTGAAGAAAAATTTGAGTTCCAAAGGATAGGACGAGCTTTTCACTTGCTGATTCACAAACAACACAATCCAAAGAGCAAGACTCACCAGTGAAACTCCCTGGAAGTATGCCCATTATTCCATTTAAAATCCAGATAAGATTATGGTATCAATTGTGAACAAAAAAGGTTTATCCAACCTCTGGGTAAAATACCCATTTTTCACCTGAATGAGAACAATTGAAATTTTGACGGATCTCGTCAGTGCGCGGAGGTCCATCGTTTCTCCCAGGAGATGTAATGCCAGGTCACCGTCCAATGTAATTGATGCAAATGCGGAACAAATTATGGTCATCGGGACAAAGTAATGGAATTCAAAAGGCGTTTGGATATGATAACTGTTTACGAAAATAAATATTGTATGTATGTAAAAATTATCTATTCATAAACATATTATGTATACATAATGTACATAAATATAAATACTTATAAATGGAGAGTGACAGCAAACCCAACTACGCACGTATGTCAGAGGGTGTCGTATTTTTCCTCGTAGGTCAATATGGAAAACTCGGTCAGTAGTTATCTGATCCTGAAGCATTTTGTGAATCAATATTTGCACCAATACCATGATGATGTGTAATTGAGGTTCCTATTCGACAAAAAGGGAAAAAAACCAATAGTTATTGTGCGCAATACCGTACACAAGCGTGTCAAAGTGGATGAGCAATTAATTCATACATTTCTGTTTACATAAGGTTTAGAAATATAAGGTGTATTAAACATTAGAAAAGCATCACTTTCATTCATAGTTCATTGATCAAGCCTAGATTGTTGGCGGCTCTAATATTTCTTCGAGACCGCACCGCACCGGGTCAATTGTTTTTATTTGACACCCTTCTGAGGCTAGTGAAATTATAGTAAACACAACGAATCATAATAATTAAAAGTGCTTTATTTCTACTTTTTAGGGCAAACGTAACATTTGGAGTTGTTGTAATCGTGAAAAAAACTTGAAATAATACAAAATGCAATAAATGACGCAATAAAAATTCCTTCGAAGCAGAATGAAAACAGTAAACATGTAAATAGATTTTCAGGCGTCACATCCTGGGGTGACTGGAATCTGTCATGAAGCCATCCTTTCTGTTTGGGATCTCCCGAGGATTATTATTGGATTCCCCCATGTTACAATTGATTCCCTCTCCCACCGCATCCTGATTCCGAAATTCCATGGCGTTCACGGACGTCCCGAGTAACTCGAACAAAGTCGTGAGTTTGGAATTCATTTGATGAGCCTCAGAAAACTCAAAATCTGCCTGGATTTTCCCATGCTTGTCGCGTTTGTTTTCCAAAGCATTCTGCAAATTAATCAGCCCATCCAGTTCTTTCCCAGTTCCACTGGAAATAAGCCATGCCTGTGAAGCCAGGACGAAAGCTTTTTCAAACACCTCAATACCACGATTACTGTTATAACGATTACTGTTCATTCAAGACTCACTCGGAATGAATTTAATATGGTGAGCTCGGATTCGATGCTAAAAGTGGTAGAAATGGCTTCATCCAAATACTCCTGCCTCCACTGATTGAATTCCAATTCGTTTAAACCGAAGGCCTGCTTTCACGAAGTAATGACTTGTTTTTAAAAAAATAAATGCTTGACTGGCTACATTCATTGTTTGACTTTAATAAAAATGGGATTTGCAACAAGATTTCACCTCAATATATGAGTCCGGTGTGGTGAGGAGATCCTCTTTTGTCGGAACTCGACTGCCAAAGGGAAAAACGCATATTTCAAACTCAGAGGGTGACATGAAACTCGTTACCGGGGACATGGACTCTACTGAGATCCCATCGATGCCTGAGTTTACAAAATATCGAATTGACCACTGTCCACTGCCGCAAATAGTCTCGGATGTTCCGATAAAGCTCACCTATAACTAATGGCTCATTCCAGTTGTTGGATCCCGCCTTGAAATCCCCCAGAATGAGGTGTTCCGAGAGAAACGGGTAACAAGTATTATAAGGAGCCAGCTGTATCCCATCATTTTTGCTCCCCGTCAACACGGGCTGTGTGGGCGTGAGTAAATAGAACGTACTATTCGTACAATCTCTAAACAATTCAACATCACAAACATTTACAATCCAGTGAACTTGAAGTATATTTCCGTGTCCATGTGGTAGGAAATTACAATTTCTCCAAGCGAGATTTACGTTATGATCACAAGGCGAGAGACGCAATAGACCTTCACATTGGAGCAACCAAATAGCTTCACCACGTTAGAAGTGACGCCCAGGAAAACGGTTGAGTTGATGCATTTATCCACCAACACGGAATTGTACAGTCCGGGGACGTACAGGTAGGAGTTGTTACATCGATGGATTTTCAAATGACTAAATTCCTGATTTTGACAGTGGTACAATACTTGATGGCACACATTTGACATTATTTCCCAGCTGTAAAGGAGGAATTGTAGGGTCCAAATAATTATTTTTGACATGTTTCTCTCACGCAGGGATGGCAACTACCCGATTTGATCCAAAAGTTCGAGATTCGTTTCAAAGTCCGAATCGGATCGAAATTCGCAATTCACTCCGATTCATGACGCAAATGATTCGATTCGGTTCGATTCAACCCATGGATTGAATCGAATCACAATTCAAACGATCCAAAAAATATATTGTTGTGACACATTTTTGTCACCCTTTGCAAATTTTAAGCAGACAGTCGACTCTCTCTATAACAGCACCCTATAAAGCAGGAAATTTTGCCCGTTATAGAAAACAGACATCCATATTAACAATTCGAGAATGTTTTTGAGGGGAGCATTTTTTGCTGCTGTTATAGAGTGAGAACTGTTACAAGGGAGGCCGTTATAGGGAGAGTCGAATGTATAAGGAAGTCTAATAATTTGCTAGTTAAAATAAATGAAAGTTACCTTATTATAATATTTACCGTTAATTTAAAGCTGCAATATTTTGATTGTTATTGCTCTGCATTGGAAGAAAGTCCAAAAATTGTGTATTAAATAAAGGATCGAATGAATCGAATTTCAGTTTTTTATGATCCGATTTACGTCTTGAATCGAAACCGCGAATCGAATCAAATTTTCAAGTATTTGAATAGGATCGAATCGAAAAATCCTATTCAGACTCGAATCGCTGCCATCCATCACGATTTCATTCGTATCGTAATAGCTATGGCACATACTTACGCATAGGGCGGTTTCTGGCCGTTGAAAATGATCCGATTTTCATGTGCCACGTCCCGACTGTCCTTCCTTGTGGGTCCACTGCAAGGGTGAATTTTGGGGGAATGAACAAAGGAACTGGCAGATCCCCAGGGATTCAATTTGAGCAGATGGCGCACCCAATCCACGAACTTTCTCCGATTCACCGTTTGTGTGTGGGCATTGAAATTCACCAAAGGAGCAACGTCCCTACTCGCCACAACTTTTTCCAAGGGCTCGTCAACACTGTACATGAATACCCAATATTATTTTCAACTATTCCGGCACAAAACCAAAAATGAAATTGTCTGAACGGCCTGGGAAGTTGTCATATGTACTTGCCATTCACGTGGATTGGTGGTGAAGCACAGCAAAAGATTTAACGCTTCGATTATGGCCACGGGAATTTCATCTGTAGTTTTGTATCCCTATGCACAGGAAGAAGATCAGCATTTATTCATTATCAACATATTTAGGATCCCATTTTCTTCTTGGTACATTTAATACATGTTAAAGGATGTGGAAGACGTACTTCTTGCAGATAGTCTATTAGCTCCTCTATGTTGTCATAAACGTACTGATAGTGCAATTGCTCATTCTGAATTTTCGGCTCACTTGATTTGATAGGCCACCTAGTAGTCAATAAGGATGGATATAGTATTGTGAAGTAGCATTTTTGAAATGAGTAGAACACCCCTGGATTACATGAAGATGAGGTCACTTACCAATCCGCCTGGCGTTTGGCTAGATTTGTCATTTGTACACTCAATCTTTTCATGATCTTGAAACTATTTTGGATGTACAGAAATACCAGAAACTGAAAGGTGGGAACTCGAAATTCGTCCTTTTTGTCCTCTGAAATTATACATGCGTATAATGTACAAGTATAGATATTTTCATATATGTATTATAATATATAAAGATGTTCGTGTTGCGAGAAAGATTTCTCCTGGTGTGACTCACTTCGACCTTTGCGAAACTGCTCACATTTGACATCCCAGTAGCCGGGACTCCTGTCCCTTCTGCTCATTTGCTGTTTGAGGATGTCAAACATGCGTAAATATATCCATGGTATGCAAGCTCCCATTTGCAATTTTAATTGGCTAATATGCATCCAAGAACTCAGGTTCAGAATCGGATACATATTTTTCGTCTTGATATACGCAGAAACCTTTCGCAGGAGCTGCTTAAAAATTAGAAAGATAGCGTTTGTAAGTAATTCAAAAACGAATTTGTGACAAAATGCTTTTTTATCTCGATAGTGTCTTAATTTTTGAATCTTGTGGAGAACTTACAGACACACCAATTTTTGCACTTGGCTGCATGGGTAGAACACCAAATTCGAAGGGCTCATCCAGAACCCATAAAGAAATTTCTGGTGGCGTATCCTGTCCCACCTGAGTTTCTCTGTTTAACGTCCCACTTACAGATATAACACTGTCGTCGCTACGCTTGCTCATGCCTAAAGTCTCCATGCCGTCTTGTGACTTTGTAACTCCAGCCCGATGCAGTCAATGTCCTCGTGAAATCTTCTTCGGGTAGCATTTCATCAGATGATTTTGTACACTTATTCACAAGCTGAAGGCGACACCGGCGTACTCTTCCCCGGCTGATCTACAGCCACATTGCCCGGTTATTGCCGTTGGCATTTGACATGCAAAAATGTGACCATGGGGTGCAACAATTTTGTATCCTAAGGTCATGTCAGTACAAACGGTACAAAATAAGCCTTTCCCTTTGCTGTCCAAATAGCTGTGTGGGAATGCAAAGCAACTGTTTACTTGTTAATGTATACATGCACCTACGTACAATCAGTACAATGTACACAAAAGAAATATGAAAAAATCCCCTTCCTCAATACTATT
Source organism: Disparrhopalites patrizii (assembly GCA_034698585.1). NCBI lineage: Eukaryota > Metazoa > Arthropoda > Collembola > Symphypleona > Sminthuridae > Disparrhopalites > Disparrhopalites patrizii. The sequence goes on from JAQGBT010000422.1 coordinate 12,289, forward strand.
TATTCAGTATTCAGTTACAACTTACAACGTTACAAATTACTTAATTTTCAAGAAAGAAATACATAATTAATTAAATGAAAATAATTTCTGCCTGCAGCTGAAGTACATGCAAAGCTGCACTGATATCATTAAACTTTAGCTCCAGGATTGAACTGACTGATGTCCTCCTTCCTGCTGGCCTCCTGGCCTCCTGGCCCTCCTCCAGATTTAGATATTTTCTGTAGTATGTACACAAATAATGCATATAATTAATAATCGTTAATTAACAACGCTATACGTATACGATAGCTTAAGCGGGGGTGATCGCAGAAGTTACAGTGTGTGTGTCAGTATTTGAACTCGACTCACAAATAAACCTCTGATGCGACGGGACCACATGCCGTGTATGATTGTGAATCGTGACGGTAGCCATTTGTATTGTTTTGCATGGCTGCCTTAAACCAATTGTTTGTTTTATTTATTTAAAATCTTTCTTTTTAAATAATAATTATTGTAGTATATTTTTTATATTAAATTTTTATAAATTGTACATCGTACATACTGGATATTGATATACTGTAAAAGTTGTGGATTTCTGGATGGATTATCAATTATTATCAATTATCATTATCCAATTTTGCGATTTGACATTTGACTGACTGATTTGACGGGGAACATGGAATGATTTAAGAATACTGCCGGAAGGGCGTCTTTAACCATGAATGTGCAAATTGATTGCCTACTTTTCTTCTATACTACACTAAAAATGCTAAAAATGCTATCTTGTTTCCAATGTCCAATAATGCCATTGAATGGCGTTTCTTATAGGTTGCAGGTTGCAGTGCAGCTGCAGCACATTTTCCCGTTACAGATCTCTGTACCTGTAAATCTGTACTCAGTAACTACTACTACTAACTACTACCTACTACGGCCCATGTCATCTCGTATCTCGTCATCTGTTATGTCAATATGTCAATGTCAGAGAGTACAGTAGACGTAGACAGTAGTCCACTGCCTGCCTTAGCCTGACCTGCGAACTTAATCTACTGCACTGCGCTGTCTAAACGTGAAAGCAGCATTGAAGTTTGGAGTTGGAGTAGCTATTATCAGTGAAGCCACTGGGTATTTTTTAAGCTACGTATTGATTTAGTGATACTAGTGACTAGTGATAGTGAATAAGTTATTAATCAACAAATTCAGCTCATGCTTTATCATCACATCATCCCTCATCACTCACTTAAATTCATACAAATAATGTAACAACAACAAACTTGTGGGAAATCAGAAAGCAAGACGATGACCGAATGAACTTGAGGGGATGTGTTCAATCATGTGAGAAAGGAGTTGGGGTCAAAAACGCAAGTAAGTGGTAATGTTATTCATTAATCATGCACACTTGAATATTGCATTCCCAGAAGTCCTCGTTTGAAGTTGGAAGAGCAAGAATAAACGAAATTGGGGTGGAAATGACAGATTCACAGGGAGACATGTGAAGCTGGAAGACAGCGAGGATCTATCGGCTAATACAACACGAGGGAATTCTCATGTAATTCGGTGGGACGAATGAGACGAGCGTAAAGGAGGAAAATTTAACATGCAAGGTCCAGAGTATGACGATGAAGGTGTGAATTCAATAAAATCGATTGGATTGCTCAAGCACCCGGGAAGAGCATCAGTAGTGATGAAACAATGCACTGAGAAGTCACCCCAACAACACGTGGGAGGAGATGGCATTCAATCCGGGGATTGCTTCAATTCCAACAAACAACCCCAGCAGAGGGCTTACGCCCAATTTCAAGAAAGAATGGAGCACCGGCGACGTTTGGCGGATGGCTTGAGCGAACCCCGCATGGTCGTCCCCTCCATCCATGCCTTCCCGGACATTTACCCCGAATTTGCGGACGCTTTCACGAAACAGCAGTTTCACTCCCTGGAAAAGGATTTCCTCCTGTTAGTAATTCCTTTTTTCCCTTAAAAATCCACTGAAAATTAGGGAAATATCGATTTCCTGTACCAACTTGGGGTGGATATGAAGTAATTTTTCCAGATAATAGTCAGAAAAAGGATTCAAAGGAAGTACTTAACTTTTTTTCACATTATCCAACATAGGAGCGACTTAGACGAAGATGGCGTGCTGAATCGGACAGAGATCAAATATTGGATGGAGAAGCGTGTGCAGCCCATCAACGAGCGTCAATTGGGCGCCATCCTGGCGAACTGCGATCGGGACAAAGACAATGCCTTGTCCTTCCGGGAATTCCTGTACCTTTGCAAGCACATTCAGTTCAAGGACTTCAGTCAATCCTCACACATGAACCACATCTACGTCGCTAGCAAGAGGAGCAGCCATCACTTGTTCTCTGATCGTACTGCTCCAAAGGACATGTGCATCCCAACCCCAGAAGTTCCTCCGGAGGTCGTCGATTGCAAGCTGGAGGAGAAGAAACCAGCGGCCATTAACCGGGATTTTGTCCAAAGAAATACCTCCAAACAAAAAATCCAACCTGGGAAGGTGAAGGAGGCTGTCAACTACTTTAATGAAAAGGTCTTTCTTATAATGCAAATACAAATAAAGTATTTCAGTCTTTTACCAAAAACAAAAACAATTCCTTGACGTTGCTTAAAGACAAGTTAAGAGTCGAACTCCACAGATACGGGAAGCTACGGATGAGGTGGAGACGAAGCGGAAACAAATGGAAATGCTCCCCTTGCCAAAGCGTGACTCTCCTCCTGGTAACAGTTATGCAGACGGAGCCATGTGTGAAGGAAATACCGGGGAAGAATTGGGCCAATCCCCGCCCCCACCACCGCCTCTCCCTTCCAATTCAAATTGTATTCCCGTTCTGGAAGGAACGGTGAGCAACTTGAAGCAAATTCCTAGCCCAACTTCACTCACGTCCGAAATGGCAGTTTGCAATCCACTCGAAAAGTATGTAAAGACGGATTATGAACGGGAAAAAGTTGAGGAGGAACAGATAAAAGAAGAGGAGGTCATTGAGGATGACGAGGAGGAGAGCGAAGATATTCTTTCCAGGAGCGTCCACGAAATTAAGATTGAACCAATTGAAGCTCCGACAGAACAACCGTCGCCCAAGCCATCTGACATTATCGTCCCATATCCGGCAGAAGATATTTGTGGCGAGATGGAAAATCCACTCGAAGAGGAAGACTCCTTGGGTTTACTGGACGGCCTTCAAGACGATGAAGAGGGCCTGGTTCCTTTTGAAGTGGGTGAGGAGGCATTTTTAGAATGTATGAATGCCGACGACATCAATAACAATGACATCGAGGAGGAGGAAGACGAAGCCGAAGATGTTCCTTGCACTCCGAGTAGTTTTGCTGCGCCACCATCTGAACAGACGGATATTCAAGGGAATTCTCCTCGTCAGCCGTAAGTGCTTCCAAGTAAGCTTTAGCAAAATCTGCAGAATTATTTTTTTCTGTTTTCCAGTTCCAAAAAATGCATTTATTAATTATTATTAATGCATGTATTTCCGTCCTGTTGTAATTTTTTTCAGCAAGAGAAAGTCGTTCCTTACAGATTTACTGTGGCATTCATGATTAGGAAGGGAGATTCAAAATCAGTTTTGTTGTTTGCTCATATCTACATAATTTTTAGTTGTTTCCATTGTGTTGACTGTAATCCTTGTAATAATACTTGTATTATTATGACGTTTGTACAAATTAAAATTCCGTTGTCAAAGAAAATATAGAGGTACTTGCATAATTACTAATTGCGTATAGATATGTATATGCATGTATTTACGTAATAGGACCAAGTAACCAGGATAAGAGACAGGGAACTTCCCTGGTGGTCCCCTCGAAATGTTTACGGATATTAATAAACATTTGCTTTGCTATTATGTACAAATCTTCTCCCCTTTTTCCTAGTTTGTTTAGAGGACTTTAATAATAATATTGACCTTTTGGTAACTAAACTAGGCCGAGGGTATTGTGTACACTTAACCGTGTGCATTTGATGGCTTTACTCTAGTAATACCCATTTACAACAGGCACACATGTATGAGCTTTTTCCTGTCTGCATGCCTTACCTGAATGACGCCATTTGCATGTTTGTCGTAATTGCAGCTAATTTAGTTTGGCATTGTCAGACCACTTGCCTTGAATAATTCATTATAAAGCGTAAAAATGCAGAATCCTCTAAAAATAACTAACGCACTTTCAAAGAATCATTTGTTTTTCAAACATGTACTCATTATTGTGTGATTTCGTTATGATGTTCGAAACTAATCCCTTTGTAGGTAAATTGCTACTGACACTAATCATGATACTAATATCAAATTGCTCTTCTATCCAATTCAAAATAAAAAGCAAATCAGACAAAGAATTGCGGAAACTGTAAGTCGCTATTTATACGTCACGAGGAATTAGCGGACCTTTAGCAAAATGGAAAGTGACGTGAATGGCCAAATGATGAGGTAAGACCAAACTAAGCACGTGTGATTGAACGTGTCACCTTGCTAAAGATGCTGGTGAAGTAAATGCTAAAATTGCATCCACATGATTATGTTTAGTTGCCGTCGTGACGTCTAAAATAATTAGCCGCTCTAATTATTAGTTATTAGAGAAGCTAAATCTTTGGTTAAACCAGACTCAAACTGACTGCAGTGTGTCACCAAATTCACTCGAGAGGATTTAAAAAAAAAAATGGTCAGACTGGCACTTGCGAACATTTAGAGGCAGTTGAGCCTTTGGAAAGTTACCAATTACAACCGCCCAAAAGAAGTCTTTCATTTCCAAGTCCGCGTTGTGTTTTTGGATTTAAACAGTGTAGTTAAGTACATAATAGATTGACAGACGAGGAAATAAAGCGTATTTTTAAGAAATTCTAGCCATGCATACGGGAAAAATTGAGAAAGTTCCGGTGATTCCCGTTGCTTTTATTTGGTGCATCTTAGTAGTATCTTCCCAGCCTTCGAATGCCGATGCCGTCGAGTATCCCGCTAGGCTACAACCAGAATTTGATTCCATAGATGTGGATTCGTACTTAAGCAACGAAAGACGTTTCAATCTCCAAATCCAATGCCTACTCTTTGAAGGACCCTGTGATTCCATTGGGAGATGGCTTAAGCGTAAGAATCGTATTAGAAATTAAAGTTTCTGAATGAATATTAAATATCTTCCCGGTTGTTTCACAAAAGAAAGTTAAAATTAAGCATACATGTATATACACGTACTATAGCGTATTTGTGTTTATTTAAAAATCTGGGATTTTTGCAGCCCGAGTGGCTCCGGCTCTGCTGGGAGAGTGTCTTAAATGTACACCGACGCAGACGAAGAATATGGACAAGATTTTGACATTTATTCAAGACAAACGCCCGGATCTGTACCGAGCAGCCGTAACAAAGTACGTGCAGGATTTCGGTTTGACCGTGTCATTAGAGGATAAGAAGGCCCTGGATGTAACTCGCGATCACATAAAAAATAGCTCCCGCATCTAGCCAGAATCAACGTCACCAATCATCTTAATCTTTTGATTTATTTCGCAAAAAATCACTAAATTAAAACCACTACTTCTTTTGTAACTTTTTCAATGTTAGATTAAGAGTTCCACACCTCGTCTGTAATTCCAATGTTTAGATTTTGGTGCAGGAAATGTCCGACAAAAGTTGTGACTACGTTTATTGTGCGACTTGTTTATCATTCAAAAGCCAGCAATTAAAAACTTTTCAGGTGTTTCTTCCTGTTACTAAAAATTGAGTTATTCCGCCTTACATGTCGCCTATCCAGGGCAGAATAACTCCTTAATCTCAGCACCAATCCATTTTTCCTAAAGGAATTCTCATTGGGTGCTGATACAATGAAAATGGAAAAAGTCAATTGATCCGGGATACTATAGTATAGTTGGTCAGCTCGTTTTTAATAATCTCCTACAAGAAGATTAAGAAATTAGCACTAAGCATAATGACAAAGACTGTCGTGGGAAGGATCAATTCCCCTTTACTTGTCCACCAACCTTGCTCTACATTGCAACCATTTTCTGGGCATGTACAAGCAGTGTGATTAATTACAGCCACACCGGCAACTAATTCCGCATTGATATGCCGACAACCTCTTTCATTTTTATGGGTACAAGATCTTTCCATAACGATTCCAAAATGTGGGTTTCTCCCGGAGGATTTCTGGCAACGACTAAAAGGACGAGGACACTCCCTGATGAGAGTGGCGTTCGTCCATGGTATGAGGCAAGACATGTGGGAATGGGTTAAGTGATTGCCCGGGTCCGGAAATTGACGATAGCTGCATATATAACAGTAGTTGGTTCCTTTACCACCTGAAACAACAAAGAGTTTGTAAAAAGGTTAATTCTTCTACATGCGAGTGGATTCACAGGATCGGCATGCACTTCAAAGGAACGCATAGGACAATTAAGCACTATGAACTATAATTAATTTTAAATTTTATTCCAGTGGCGAACCTCCAACTGAAGCAATAGTACTTTCAGGTGCACAAGTCCCGGTTCCGAAAAACAGGAAGAATGCAATGATAATGAATTGCATTGTCTGCGCCAATATTTGAAGATTTTCACGCCACTGGTCAGGAATAATAACTGCTAAATGTAAGATGAAGATGAAGCGTCGTTAGTTTTCTGTTAATTATTTCTCCTGCATGTAGCTACAATTGTTATGTCTGTAATACCTGTGCGGTGCCATGTGCCATCACCTGCTGGGATTTACTTGGGATCCTTCGGATGTTCGGATTGAATCTCAGTGACTCCAGGAGTATTAGAAAACCCTCATACCAATGCAATATAATTACGAACAATTGGCTATTGTAGTTACATTACATAATATTGTCATATAACAATTTGCTACAGTCATTGACTTCGTTTGTCACTGCACTGTCCGACTCAACTTTATACGGCCAAGTCGATGCGATGCGGTGTCCTTCAAAGCAAAATTAAAAGAAAAATATGAAAGAGAAGAGTTATGGCAATGCAACAGGATCACCCGACGCAAGTCGTACTTTATTCTTTGAGGGTTTCTCTTTATTTCTATTCGAGTAGACGGAAAGATCGAAAAGCGTACTTTTGTACTGTTGTTGAATTCTTGGACGCTACAGATATCAAATTATTCAGCCTTTGGAAAAATGATATGAAAAATTTGTTTACAAGCAGTGGAAAATACATTTTTCAAAGGCTAAAAAGTGAGAGAAAGTAAGAAAACATGCAAATTCATCTGTAACTAATGCGAAACAAATTTTTTGGGATTAAAAAAAAAATCAAATACCAACAGTGTTCCCAGCGATTAGTGATGTTTTAACATTAAAACTAGCAGGCCTAACTTTCCCTCTCCCATGAATGTAATCACATACCCCGATGAAAACCAAATTTTAATTTGAACATCGTTTAGATGTTTAGAAGGAGAGAGAAAGCTTCTGACCTCAACAAACAAAATTAATGATTGCAGATGATGGATTAATCGGCTAGAAAAATAAACTCGAAAGGAGTACATATTTACAAATACAGAGTACATATCCACATTTGTAGACACAATATTTGTGCATCATAAATTCCCGTGCGCAAAGTTTTGGTTACTATTTTTTTCAATCACAACAATTACTTTCGTTTTGTAAATGCACAATTGTAACAGATGTAGGAGTTCCGAATAGTTTTCGCAGAAATTTTACGTTATCGTTTCTACTGTACAGTACGCTGTTAGGTGTTATTAGGAACAGTTTATTTACATTGATCTGCTGGCTATAGTAATTTCTGTAAGCATATCCTCATTCCTCATACAGTAGTTACATAATTCAGATTGTTACTTTGTTACTTATACCATTGAAATCAATGCGTGTATTACATTCACTTAATCTTTCATAGCAAGCATATACATTTTATTTTTGCACGCATATTCATTCCGATAAGATAAGAGGGAAAACCGCAACACAAATTTTCGCTGAATTACTCATGCCCACATCATCATTAGCGTGCTTACACATACATTTCCCCATGTCCTGCTCGACAGAGTGATTAATGTTTTCGCCTATTGTATCAAATAGAATTTTTGTATGTTGCGGAGAAAGCACTTCAGCACATTTGGTAATATCCTACCTGGCTAAATTCATAGAAAGTGCACTCTATAGAATTGCTAAAATAGAGACCAAAAACATGGTTCAATGGAAGGCATGTGAGACGACCGTAATCCCAGTATCAACATTGTCAACTGTTTTTATCACTTGATTTCATATTGTGTTGGATCAATCTGTAAAAAAAGGTAAAGGTTAACCTTTTTGCAAAGTTATCAATACGCCCTTATCTCTGACATAAAGTTGTGATTTACTCCTTGCAATTAGGCACCTCCTGACTTTCCCGTGTCTCTCATTTATCCGCACCTTTTTTCCGCTTACTGACACCACCTTTTTCTGCTTTCATTTACAAGTATCATTTTGGCTTTGATTTCTAAATAGAAATGATTCGGTCAGTGTCAATTATTTTCTTTCTTGTCTTTCTTACAAGATTCTCTGATGGTGTGCCGTTGGAAGATGCAGCCGGTAACAATGGTACGTTATACCTGTATTTTAGCATTAACTGTGAACATTTTCATGAAAAAATTTAACAATGCTTTTTTTTTTGTGACAGAACTCACCGGAACAACAGCCTTCCTTATGTCCATTGGAGTAGCAGCGACAGGGATTTCCTTTGTGGTCTTTTGTACTTGGGCATGGTATCGAGTGAGAAGGATTGATTTTTGCCCTACTTTGTCTCTTTTTAGCAGGAGTATACCTATAGCTATATAGGAATATGTGTTGACGGATGGATATACATGTGACATATAATTTCTATTGTGTTTTATAGAGACAATTCCGGAAGCTATGTCCCTCCGCCCCTCCGCCAGATGATGACGTTCCCGTCCCCGTCTATCCACCAGACTCTCCCAGTTTCCCCCGAGGGCCTGTGACTTTGGATGTGGGGAATTTGGGAAGAGATCATCGGGTGGAATTTGAGCCCATCCCATCCATCGAGGCTTTGGTAAGTGCTACAACTCGCTATTATGTAAATGAAAACGGAGACGCGAGACTCAGCTTTGGTTCCCTCCAGAATTATCCCAACACAACCACCATTCTTCTTGCTCCCGACGAAGACGACGCGATTTATGCGGATGATTGGTTTAGTAAGTCAACTGGTAGAGGCTTTCAACCTCATCTTAAAAACAAAATATAAAAAAGGTGCAGTAGGAAAGAGCTGACGGTGAATAAAAATTTCTTCCCCCAGGTTCGCCCGCGTTGAAATTCCCCCGAACGGATGTGACCTTCATGCAAGAGGTAGGGAATGGCTGGTTTGGTCTCGTCGTGGAATCCGAAGCCAAGGACATCATTCCCTACCCACCTCGCTACAAAGTGTGGGTCAAGTACCTCCGGGAGGAGGCAACAGACCGGGAGCAAATGAAGTTCCTGGACGAGGCACGAGTTTACCGGGACTCGAATCACAAAAATATCCTCAAGTTGTTGGGACACTGTATAGAGACGACACCGTATTTGCTGATTTTGGAACACTACCCTAAAGGGGACTTGAAAGCCTACCTCAATGAACACTCAAAGAGCACCTCCTTGATCGACAGTCAAGGGGCGAACCTCAGGAGTAGAATGATTTTAGGTGAGGAGGGAACTTCCCTTGTCATGTGTAGGGGAGTATCCAATAAATAAAGAAAAAAAATGTTGTAATACAAAAAAGATGAAGGAATTAACCATTTTGGTGGCTACAATTACGCAGATGTTGCGCACGGATTGCACTGGATGCACGACAATAATTTCATTCACCGTGACCTCGCAGCTCGTAATTGTTTGGTGGGGAACACGGGTCAGGTTGTGATAGGAGACTATGGCTTGGGAACGCAGATGTACAAGGATGATTACTTCTGGAGTGGGAACGTTTCTATTTCCATCCGGTGGATGGCTCCCGAGTCCTTGGAATGCTCCCCGACTGTCATTAAAACTGTCAAGGTAGGGAAATACTGCTGATTTTAAAATAGAAATTCTATAAAATAGAAATCGGCTCGATGCGCTTACTCACAACGGCAAAAGTTTTAATTCGCAAAATGTCAGTGGCCACATTGTTTTTCTTTTGGTGACTTTGGTTGCATATTGAATAGGGACAAATGAATTGCATCAATGGTGTGTTACTGATCCTGTGGTGGAAGCTTAACTTACCTTTAGAAAGCTTTGAAGGGCTCTTGTGAAAAATGCTAATTATGTCATTTAGTATTTAGTAATTGCAATTTTACACACCAAATTTAAATTTATTTTACGAATTAAATACAAATTACATTTAACGAATTCCATTCGTACATTTCACAATTAAATACAAATTACAATTACATTTAATGAATTAAATTCGTAAATTTTGCAATTACATTCATTTTGCAGCTTAAATTAAAATTATATTCAACGAATTAAATTCGTGCATTTTACAGTTAAATTGAAGTTACATTTAATTAAAATCAAAATTTTACAGATTAAATTCAAACTACTTTTATGAATAATTAAATTCAAATTACATTTAACAATGAAATTGAAACACAGATTAAATTCAAATTTTACAGACAATCTAATTTAAATTTTATTTCACACATGCTCACATTCTATTTCATAATTTTTCAGATGTTGTTTCACAAATTTTATTTCCCACATTTGAGTTCATAAATTATTTACAAATTCGACACATCAAACTCAAATGTTGTTTCACAAATTAAATCCAAGTACAGATTAAATAGAAATGTGATATCAAAAGTAAATACCTAATTAAGAACAAGATGAAAGCCAATTCCCTCAAAACCCGGGAGAAGTATTTTGAATAGACACTGAGATAATAGTAAAGGTCAAATTTTAAGATATAGTGGCTATTATTACTAACTGGAAAGCTAAGATGGTTCGATGGTGTAGAATAATAATGATTGGGTGTACATTGAACATAAAGTCAAGTCTGGAGAAAACTGCGCGGTCTCTACGGGACCGGAAGTGGGATGTAACGTCCCTCTTCCGTGGTACCCGGTACCCCCAGGTGGTCCCAAGTAAGATCAATGGGGCTGAGTACAGAAAATGCCCTTCAATTCCTGATATGTGTGTGAACATAACAATTACGGGCGATAATAAAATACAGTATGATTCCTATGCCTGCAGACAACGACGGAGGCGAATGTGTGGTCTTTTGGCGTGCTTCTCTGGGAGATTTGTGAGCTGGGGAAATTCCCGTACGCTGAGCTGACGGACGAGCAAGTGCTGTCTCGGGTGATTACAGACAAGAATTACAACTTGAAGCAACCATCCATCACCAATCTCCCCTACGTGACTCTAAGGAATAAGTTGGCAAACATTCAGCTCCAGTGCTTTCATCCATTACCCGACAAAAGACCCTCAATCTCAAAACTAGTGGAAATGCTTAGTATTCCCATGTAAATTCATTTAAATACAAATATCCTTATGTACATATAAATATTCTTTCAATAACAATAATTCCCAATTTCTCTCTTCCTCCTTCTTCGAGAAGAAAAATCCCCGTCATTTCACGCCACAATAAATTACAAATTATTCTTAATCATTCTAAACGCTTTTTCCTGGCAAATAATTTTCTTTTTGGTATATGGATACATTTACGTATTACATAATTATGTATCTATGTATATGCGTGCAACGGCGTAACTCCTTTTTTTTTTAAACTGGCCAATCCCTTGGATGGAAGATATACCATCCAAGCAATTTCAACTCCACATTTTATGTCATACTTTCTTTTTTATTGTATACATAGATATACCTATTACACACAACATTTTATTTCCTTGCCCCGGTTGTTTGGGACGAGGGGGTAATCTAAGATCAAAGTGGTCACAGCTGAAGTCGTGTATAATACATGCAGACATGTAAAAGTAAGGGACATGTCCTTCATACATTATAATGTTCTCTCCTCCGCAGACAAAAGTAATGGCTTTCCTCCTGCCGGGAGCAAATTAGTTGCTCAAGTCTGCTAATTGGCCTTTCATGTGCTCTCTCCGTCATCAAGCCGTCAGGAAAGTTGGGGCGGACGGGGCACACACTTTTTTGTGTACATACCTATGCATATGTATACTGTACACAAGACTTTCTGGTTTTGTGTGACACAGGGAAAAAAGAGGCAAAACCCAGAGATTCCCATCCTCTTCCATTTCTTTAATTAATATTCTACTTTTGGGGATGTGCATAGAATGATCCAGCGTGAGAGGCATGACTCTGTCCTGATATAGGAGAGCAGGCCGAGAGTCTCTTTAATTTTTCCCCTGCATAAAAAGTATCTATTTGGATCCGCCTCCATGCATAAATGGGGGAATCCATGTAAAATCCAATGCTCCTTTGGAAATAAAAGGCCCTTGGAAGTTGACTACTAAGTGACAGTGAGTCAACATTGACAGTTGACATTGTCAGAGTTAAATGAAGCGTTTAACAGCAGTCGCATGCCAATGAATGCTCCGTGGGCCCATGTGTAAAAGTATGTGTGTGCTGTTCAGGACAAAAAGTGAAGCATTCACTCCAACTCACACAGGGCTGGGAGAAGAATGGCGGAGAAAAATGGGGAAATGGATTGAATTTTCATGTTCCTTCATGAATTACTTATAAATACAGATCCATCAAGGTCCCCTCCTTGTATACTTCTCTTCTTCTCTTCTATGTAAAACAAACTTTTTTTTTCCCTTCCCTCTTGTGCCATTTTTTTTTTTTGGAGGATGAGATCCCCTCCATCCCCTCAACAAGTTATGAACTGGGAGAGGTACATAGAAGCCAATAAGAGAGAGAGAGAGAAAGAGAGAGGGAGATGAGGATATGGATATGGATATGGATACATGGATGGTGGTGGTTGGTAGGCTGAAAGGGAAAGCAAATGGGGGGAAAAATATTGAGCAAAAGGCATGCTCGAGGATAAAAGGGGAAGAAAAAGAGAAAGAGAGGGAAGTATAGCAGGGAGGAACATAGTGGGTTTCCTTCAGTTGCTTCTCTCCCGTGTCGGTCTTTGGATGTGACTGCTCCTTCGGTTAAAAGGGAAAATCTCCTCACAGCTCAGCTGATCTTCCTATACTCCCAAAAGCTGCACACACAACGCCAGTTTTTTCCATTGTGGGCAAAAAGAATCAATTGTTCGTCGTCACCATTCCGGCGCTAACGGTAAACCGAGGCATTTGCCTCTCTCTCTCTCTCATATATTTGTCCCTCTCATTTTTGTTTTGGTTCTATGATTCCTCTTCTATAGTTGTAGCTTGTCAAATACCAGAAGCTTTTTGGGACTTTCACTTCCTCCTTCCTCCCATCCCAACACTCCAGAGAGGTCATAAATTATTCTAACTACCACGTTAATTTGTCACGTGAATGTGTACTAAATAATTATCCAAGCCCTTTTTTCTCCCTCTTTGTATCAAAATGTGTGTTTTCTTCTAAACTATAGATGTCTCAGTATAAACTCACTTATTTCAACGCGCGTGGGATAGCCGAGCCCATCCGGTACCTTTTCGCGTACGCCGAGGTTCCCTATGATGACGTGCGAATTGAGAAGGAAGACTGGCCGGGGATCAAACCAAGTAATGATGAGTTTTTTTCCTCTTTCTCTCTCTCTCTCTCTTTCTCTAGTTAATACCTCTTCTTATTTAATACATCTTTTCAACCCCAGAGAGCATTTATTCCTCTTTGACTCTGAGCTTTTCTGAGCTTATTTCCCTGGGCTTCTCTTATCAGATAAAAGAGTAAAAATGAGGGGGGAAGTACTCTTTCTCTCTCTCTCTCTGTCTCTCTCTCTCTGTCTCTCTCATCCATCTCGTCAATGCAATAACAGGCTCCTTATGTATACGCCTGATGTGTGAGTATATATAATATTTGTGTGTTTACCCACATTTTTCCACCGAGTGTATCCGGTACCTTTCTCTTCCCTCGTAAACATGTATATGTATTATCTTCAGTAATACTAATACCACATTGTGTGTACACTTTTTGGAGGTGTAGTGGAGAGAATATGAAATGGGTATTTACTGAATCTGAACTGGATGGACAAATATTATTCTTTTACCATTTTACCACACAGAGAAAAAAGGGACTCACACACGCGGGTAGGATTACGACATCGATTTTTATGAGATTTTGGGGGGACGTAATGGCCTTGGAAGTAAAAGATTATTATTAGTTGTTAGTAGGAAAAGAAAAAGTGGATGAAAAGGCCTTCTGCGCCGCTTCCCGTCCACAGTAATACCCCCACCTGCACATTAATACGTCTCGTTTTTTACCCTTTTTTTCCAAAAAAAAAAATTAGAAAAGGAAAAAAAAGAAGAGCGGGAAGAAGACACTTGTCTGTCTCCAATAGTTACGCTTTCTCTCTCCTTTCTCTCTCTCTCTCGCTCTCTCTGTCTCTCTCTCTCTCTTTCGCTCCCATTCTCACAAAGTTCTTTTTGTAAGGGCTCCGATACTGACGAGCAAACAAGTCTTTCTTTTTGTGTTGTTTCTTTGAAATTCTCCTTGTTTGCGATCTCTTTCCATGGTATTCCAAGTTTGATTTGATTTCCCATCTCTCGCAACTCTTCCTGCTCTTGCGTCTCTCCTCATTTCCGTCATCTCTCTCCCCTTACATATACATACTCACTCAAGAAGTGCTCGTCGGAATACTTTTCAAGTAGTTGTAGTGCCAGACGCGTTTGTAAAAAAAAAATCAGAATATTCAACAACAACAAAAAAAAACTGCGTCTCTCTTTTCCTTGTCAACAGCCTTTTCCCTTCAAGTAATATTCCTTTTGATGCTCGGAAGTTGGTTAGTAGCAATCAATAAAATCCCCCCTTTTTTTCCTCCTCTTTTTATTTTACTCTAGCGCAATGTTCAGATTCTTTGATAGATGCAGATGAAAAATTAGAACTCACATTGTTTGAGAATTGCTAAGAAAAAATTGTAGGGACTTGAAGGAAACACATGAAATATGGCACACTATACAGCAGTTTTTTTTTTTTTACTTGGGCCATTTTTTTTATTAGACTTGCCCTAGTATTGAATGCGGTCCAAATATTGACGTCGACAGAATTCTTTGTGTCTATAGATATTTATAGATATAAAAAAAGAAAAAAACTTAGTCGCCGGATACTTGAGGCTAGTTCCATACATGCACTTGCGATCGCCACCACTACAATGAATAACACATATAATCTAATGTTGTCACGCAACCTGGTCTTTTCCCCCTGAAGTGAAATACATGTGATACTTTCCGCCACCACTAATATGTAATTAAGTGTACTTTTATCTCTCATATCCCTGTGTAGCTCCCTACATGTGTGTTATATGTGTGTCTGGGCACGATTTGTTCAAATGCATAGCTTCATAAAAAATGTATACAATCGTGTCCCGATAAACTCTCTCACACTCATAGTCAAAAAAAAAGGGGAAAGAGGAGAGAGAAAGTACTCAAGGGAAGTTGAAAAGAAATTGCCAATCTCTTTTTTTTTATCTTTCTTTCTCCGGTGGCAACACACATGTATGCAAAGCTCCCATCCACACACACATGTGCGCACATACAATTTTCATGTGTTCAACAAAGGAC
Source organism: Disparrhopalites patrizii (assembly GCA_034698585.1). NCBI lineage: Eukaryota > Metazoa > Arthropoda > Collembola > Symphypleona > Sminthuridae > Disparrhopalites > Disparrhopalites patrizii. The sequence goes on from JAQGBT010000422.1 coordinate 27,819, forward strand.
ATGATCTTTCATATATGGGAGTTAAATAAATAAATAAAGGTCTCAAAAGCAATATTCGGAGCAGCATTTAACACACCACACTTGAGCAGTCAGTAGAAAATTGAACAAGGTCATACCCAACTTTTTTTTTTGTTGGTTCACGGTTGAGGAAGCTTTGAGAATGTGTGCCACCATCAAAAAAAAATAGGGGATAAGAAATAACCGGATAAGAACGAGGAATATAGGTAAAAATTATATTTTACTGCTAGTTGAATCAAATCAAATCCATTTTTATGTGTGGTAAACGACATGCACGAAAAAAAATGGAAATGGAGGCTTATGTGTCATAATTATAGTATTTACGCAGTTCGGCACCCCGGAGAAAGTTCTTGCAGTGTGGAATTGCATCGGTTTTTGGGGTGAAAAATAAGTAGGTATTTAATTGCCACTATAAATAACAAAGCGTACCAGACCTGCCTCGTTCCTCATTTTTGACACGTCTCATGAAAACTGACAAGAGATTTTCTTCTCAGCCCTCCAGGGAATATGTATAGTCAGGGGAGATTTGGCTCTGTCAGTCTTTCTCGAATAAACGAGCTTCTTTCCCAGAAAACGTTACCCTCGCGTGGGAATGTTGATTTATGCATGACACAAAATACGAATATCCCATTCAGACATATTCATATCTGTCCGGCTATACCTGGTTCAATTTTACCCAGAACACTCTTTGAGTCCATATAGATGAGGACTTTTTGGAGTAAAAATTGTAGGATGACTGTGCAGGTAGAAGGTACGTTTTTCACTCTTCTCATTCCTACATTTATGAACATTTTTTTTACATATCATGTCTTTCACCCCCGGAAAAAAAAACAGCCACACCATGGGGCCAGGTTCCTATGCTGGAGGTGGACGGAAAGACAATCGCCCAATCCGCCACCATTGCTCGCTACCTGGCTCGGAAATTCGCCGTGGCTGGAGAAACGGAGCTGGAAGCTGCTCAATGTGATGAGCTCGTGGATGCTGTCGGAGATTTGAAGCTGGAATGGAAGCGCTACTTCTTGGAACAGGATCCCGAGAAGAGGGAGGAGCTAAAGAAGGGATTAGTGGATGTCCACATCCGGAAGTACTTCACCAAATTTGATCACATGGTGGAGGCCAATCCGGATGGATGTCATTTAGTGGGGAAGAAATTTACCTGGGCGGATTTGTACGTGGCTTGCTACCTGGAGGCCGTGGAAAGAACTGTGGATGGCTCCATTCTGTCGGAGTACCCAAATCTCAAGGCATTGAAGGAGCAAGTGAATGGGATTCCTCAAATTGCGGCTTGGATCGCGAAACGCCCTGATACCGTCAATTAAGAAAAACACTCCATATTATAAATACGCTTCTTACCATTCCAAAGAGATACATGTCTGTGGTGTATATTAGATACATTCCAAGTATACGTTCATCACCACACCTTTACCTTTACCATTCCTTATTTACACAAGATTTTTGTTTCCCTTTCATTTTGTATTTGAATCAGTGACACTTTTTCATTCCCACCAATTTCCTATTTCTTTCTCATCATCAACACCATGTTCTTTTTAAGTACTGCAGATTCCTTTCAAAACATTCACAGGTTCATTTCCATTCGATGAATGAATACCTTTAGTTGGCATTCTGTCGTGTTCGTGGTACGCTTTCAAATATACAATATGTGTGAAATAAATATTTCTCCTTCTCTTGGTGTTGTAATGGATCTTTTGTGCTCCAATTCCATCGCCGTCAAAATCACATGCATTCATGGTGATAATGGAAGTGGCTTAAACTATTGTCCATCCAAAACAAGCGTTAACACCAACTTCCTTAACATTGATACAATTTAATATTATTACCGTTTGATTTTAAGTGGATATTCGGAATGTCTAGTGTAACAATTATCTCTTGAAACTACCTTCAACGTGTAATTTCATTCGTCTGGCATTGCTGTGAAATTCAGATGATTTCATTTGTATTAGAAGCATTTCCGTGATCCATGGAAGGGATACAATGAGAAAAAGGTAAGTGAGTCAGAAAAAACACATTTGACTACGAATCTGTTGGAAGACAAAGTGGGAAAATATCATTTGTTATGGGATTCCAAGATCTCACACATGTGGAGAAAATTCGTCAGCTGCATCTGGGATTTTGTGCTTCATACCGAGTTTAAACGGGGAAATTTGAAATGACACAACAATGATTACACGCGAAAATAAGTTACGTAACATGGAAATTAGCAACATCTCCAAGTGTCCTCTCCATCCTCTGCGAGTACGCTATTCCTGTTACTGACGCACCAAAGTAGCTTTAGAGAAAACACAAATACACGCAAAACCACATTTGTAAGTTCTGATTCAAATTGACCAACATTTTATTGGTGTTAACTAGGTACTCGTCAAAGTCACCTGCACCTTGCAGACAATAGATACGTTGTGGTAGGACAATCCCATGAAATGAGGTGAAATCCTGGTTTTTCTTATTCGTCGGTATCTGGTAATAATGAGCTACTAAAGTTTCCACTTAACCCGATTTAGGAGCGAGAAAGGAACGTAAATGTGTAGTGTTTTGCTGCTAAAAGAAAAGAAACGATTAAATCCCTGATTGTGTATCAAGTTCAAGCCACTGCTCGCATCATCCTTGCAGCTTTCCCCGAGTAAATAGGAAGAGGACTCCCGAGAGTCAAATAATTCGCGTTAACACCCCATTAGAATAGGGGTGGCCCTTGAACCGAAAATGTACGGAGACAGCTGTAAAGGTTTTGGCCTCGGTAAATTCCAACCAACTCATTGATCTCAATTGCTCATTAATTGAAGTAAACCCATTTGAACTCGGCAAAACGATTTCACTCTTCAATCACCTTCAGGAAAGTATTAAAAAAATATTAGTTTGGCGGCGATCATAACGCGTTGCTTGTAATAATTTGGCAGTCTTTCCTCCATCTTCTCTCCGGAGCTTTACCCACACACTTGAAACAAACAGTAAAAAAACTATAATCAACCTGGGCATAATGACATTTACAAAGATGACAAGTCCGGAGGTCTTCGCCTTCCTTTAGTAATCATCAGTTTTACCGGGTCCTGGCAGAGGTCACGCACAACATTTTTGCGCTTACAAATATTTTCTTACTACCTTGTCATCTTTTTTTTTTCGGAGGACGGGGGAAAGCAATAAAAGAGTGTGACAGACCCTCGAAACAGTTTTATTGCTTCTCATATAGCTATACATCTCTTGCCGTGGATGTACACGAAAAAGAATCCGAGAAAAGTGAGGGGATAAAAAAAAATTTTACAAGCCGGGAAAGTGCGAGATGAGTGTGGGCACATCTCAAACGAAAGTGAAGGGGAGAAATAATATTCTTAAAATTTTCGTTTCTTATACTTTTCCCACACAATCTTCGCTTTTCTTCTCTTCATTTAATGTCACCAAAAAAAAATGGTCCAACTTAGCCAGTTACATATGCTTTTTAGAAACATTATGCACATACTACAGATTTAATAGGAGTACTAATACACGAGGCAATGCGTGCCATCGCATGTAGAAAGGCTGTTGGTAATCATCTTATTTCAGATCCCTCGCAGATAAGAACGTAGGCGTTTGCGGAATTCCTGCCAAAAATTCTAATTTTAACTCGGCTATAGATGTGAGTCAAGGTGCTGCTGATCCCCTTCTAGACATTTCTCATTGTTTATTCTTCTGGGCACAAAATTTGCTCATATGTACTACATACACATAGAACATTTCATACTTCTATGGATCAACCTTCTAAAGAGGGTAAAATGTGCGGAAGAAGCTGTACATTGTAAGTAAATACACAAACATAATTTTTTAATTATGGATATTGCGCTCTAAAATTTTCTTCCCCGAATTTATATTTTTTTGTCTCCCACGACGGAAACCATCCTTACATGTGCGAAAATAATTTTTTTTTATTGACTTCCAATTTGCAAATATAAACCTTCTGTTTTCCCCACTTGATGAATCCAAGCTATTTGAAGAGTTAAAAGTATGCATGTACTTCTTTTCTACACGTACACTTGATTAAAAAAAAGTGACGAATGTTTTCCGCCCCCATACAGTCTTTAGCCCGTGTTCGAGATATATACCTCGTATAATCTCAGTTTTCAGTGTAAAAAAAAAGGAGAAAGACTCACATCTCATCTCATCAGGAACATGTGGACTCGGCCAGGGGTAAATGCATAGCGGGGAACATTCCTGAGTCTTGACAACATCTCCACCGACGATATGAGCAGGAGATGGTTAAAGGGGAAAATTCATCTGCCAAAATCTTCACTATCGTTATTTCACTTTGAAACTATACGAAACCAAGCAGTTTTTTTTATACTACTTCCATATTACCTTTTAGTGGCTGTTAGTCGTCTTCAAGCATCCGTCTCCTCAACTTCTCATCAGTGAAGCCCTTTTTTTCTTTTGCCTCAGTCTGCATTCGTCTGATAAATCCCTTGGTTGTGGTGCAATTGCAATAATAATTATATAAATTCTTAAAAACCCAATTAGTTCTCTGTAAATTCACCCACATCCTTCGATTTGTGTTTTTCTGTTCCTGATAATAAATATCCCTGTGGTCTTCCTCACATTGTAAGTGCAACGTTTGGTGAATAATTATTATAATAAAAAATTACCTTTACAAAGTCTAGTGCATGTGCAAATGTTTTTTACGTTATAACATTATTTATTCATAATAACACCTCACTATCCCAAATTACTTTAAATTCGTTTTTGCTAAGTTAGGAATGGTTGAGACGAAAATGGCACAGAGTGGAGAACAACGGCAAAAATTCGCACCGCCAGCCCCGCCAGCAACTCAAGGCAAACCTTTAAACGATGTATTCGGTCGTTGTGCTAAAAGTAAGTAGGACTCACGACAAGAGTATTTTTTTCGCATTTTAATGTTTCTGAATGCTAAGGATTTATCGCACACACATTCTCATTTAGACTGGTTATCATTTAGCTGAAATTGAATAGGATTTTCACAGGGTAATATTACATGCCTATACGACTGCGTGGATACGACAAACGACGTGCAAAATTTTTAGGGGCAAAAGGAAACAAAAATTAATTATAGTGGTTCAAAACCAACAGAAACGCAAAAATAATACTTTAGTAATCGCTCTTTAAATCTTTCGTTGACCTTGATTCCCACACAATAGTATGGATGACAGCAGGGATTGTGGAGGTACTTATATAGGCAACAACAACAAATCAATGACAAGTCCATGTATGAACACAACTTTAAAAGGAAAGTGAAAGGTCTGTTGCCGTAAAAAGCGTGCGCGGACGAACGCTTGAACTTGCAAATGCATAAGATTTGCAAGGGCAACGAATAAAAGAAACACGGAAGAAAAGGAGTGACTATTTGTGGTAAGATTAAAAATTGCTTATTAATTTAATTCGTAAATGACTTCCAGGTTTCAAGAAAGTTACCTGGCCCCCACAACCAGAACCACCACCAAAAGAAGTGAGCCCACCTCCAGAAAATGTGGAGTTGCTAGATAATATCCCATTAAATCCGGACGCCATGTTTCAAAATAATGACATGTACCACTTGGTACCCAGTGTCTACGCGGAGGACCCAGAAAACTTCAACGAAGATGTTTGGCCTCCACCTGTTCCTCCCAGTCAGTTTCAAAAATAATTCTTTTTCGTCGTTTTTTTAAACATTGTTTTTTACGTTACTATGCACCTATACCCACTCGGATTTTCATATACTCAAAGCACTTTTGGCTTTTGGAATCTAACCATTAGGCTTAAATGTTGATGCATGCGGCAGTGTTCGTTGATGCCAAGAAATTTGCATTTCTCAAAAATGCAGTATTCCTTTTCGTTTTTGATGAGTGCCAAAAAAAAGTCGCCGTGATATTTGAAAGCCCACCAAGTTTCTGTTCCAAGCCGCTATTTTAGAAAATTGCATACAATGCTATCTCATATAGGTCTCATTCTAGGAACAATTTACAATTATTTCCTGCAACAAATAATAAAATTACTTTTCATTTCAACGTTTTCAGACCTGGATGAACGTGTGGTTTACGATGCTAGTCGACCTCAACGAGTCATTCGAGATTTTGAAGTTCAAGTTCCACTCGACGCTCACCCTGTTCACAAATCCTACAAAATCGCACCTGGAACTTTGCATGTCTTTTCACAGAGAGGAGTTCTCTCTTACGACACGCCGGACATTGGCGCCGCCAAAATGGCTTCTCCCGAAAAGAAGTAAAATCAAAATTGTGCCAGAAAATGCATCCAGCTTCCAAAAATACAATGTACTAGAACATTATTTCTAGACAACAAAAACGAAATATTTGTTACCTTTGCAAAAGCTACTGCTCTTTTAAGAATGAATCTTTCCCTTACTTACTTGACCAAATGTATACCCTTTTACCCTTTACGCCTCTCTACCCAAATAAGTATATCCAGCATATTTGCTACAATAGTCGAATGTGAACGAGCCACAATCAAATTACTTGCTTAGCTTTTAAATTAAATGGCTTGGCAGAACTTCAATCCAAAACCACAAATCGCTGAGTGGTGACGACGTGACGAGGCTAAAGGTGAGGATTAATGCTCCCACATCCATGAATTTCTTCTACTATAACTACGACTCATACATTAAGGATGTAAAATGTACATGTACTGCCGATAAATAAAAATACTATTTTGTAAAATCCTGATGGAATGACTTGAAATCAATATTGCGGGCATTAATTTGCTATCCATGATATTTTTAATTCCGAACTTGGAAAAAAACGGGTAGCGAAAACATTGAATAATAATTGACCGACAACATGTATTTACCAGTCATACTTCAAACAGTCTACACATTTCTTGTAACAAAACACATTGTTGAGCTATACAGCTCATTATGTCAATCTATGAACTGCTTCCATGACGAACTTGTGAAAGTCAACGTTGAACATTTCCTTTTTTCAACAACAATAAATAGCATAAGTATGTGTAGTTATACATATACTATGTAAATACCCGTGCATTCAGCAGGGACGACAATCTTCAAAAGTACAAAAAAAGTATCACATCCACGATCTTTGGGTTCTGTGATATCTTCTCTTCAACGTATAGTGATAACATAAAGCTTTTAAAAGTATCGATTTGTTTTTCCAGACTATTCAAATTCAATATCTACCTACTTCTTTTCGTTACAGTTAGGCTAACAGATAATAACTTTAGCAAATTATTAATTAAATTATTATTATTGTACATACTAATCAACCATACTAATCACTGACGTTCAATGTGAAGTCGAAAGGAAGTACGGGCACCCTTATACATTTATTCGCTGTTGATTTCTACTCCTTCAATTACACATTTGGTCTACAAAAATAACGCTTAAACTTCAAGTGACCTTTCTGAATGACCATAATAGATTTTTTTTCGTACTTTAAAATTATAGTTTCAAGACAGACGAGATCTCTCCTGGGCCAAACGGCTACTATAGGCTCTAGAGACAACATTCCAAGAGTCCATGTATCGATCCATACACATTGCTATGCACTTCTGCTCCCCAGAATCCAGACTTGATCCAGGTTTCGATATACATTTTCGAAAACATTTATCTATCATTTTCTGTAAAAAACCAAAATATAAATACATTAGTACTTCATGCACCTCAATCCTGACAAATAATGGTTTTAACATAATAAAATATCCTTCTACACAATTTTTTGACTGACAACATGATTATTACATACTATATTCAACTATATTGCGTTCTTCCAACTTTATAGTTAAACAATCAATTGTGTAAAACCATAACGGACCATCTACCTACACGTACGCTTTGTTCAAAAAACAGTGAAGTTTTTAAACCCGAATGAATTGCGGAGATTTTACATATCGATTTGCAGATTAGGACACAATAGCGAAACCGCATGAATGATTGAGAAGGATACCGGGGTAATTTTTCGGATAGAAACTACATAAAATGGCATTGAATACTGCCTCTTAAATGGCAAACCAATCCAAAGAAACTGTACGTAGTTGAGGGGAACATGGATTGTCATGTAACAGAGCTGGACCGCATCTTCAATCAAGGTTTCGTGTAGAAACGATTTTCAAACATTCCGTCGTGATAGATGTAATAATCAACCCTCAAATCATGATAAACATGCAAATAAAATTAGTCAAAGCAAAAATGTATCCAAATATTTATACGCAAGTGAAAGTGACGGTAATTGATAATTATGGTACTCACCTGAAGAAGTTCTTGGGCATTTGCAACCGCTATTTGCTGTTTCACTTGGTCCATGAACTCATCCTTGTTCACCGAGGGATCCGCACCGGACAGAGACATTTTCACTGTTTTTGGGATCTACACAGATTCCTGAAGGCTGATGAAGTAAAAGAGATTGTCGAAGGAAATTTAGTGCTTTATATATTGTTCCAAACGCAAATTACGGCAATTGTAGCAGTTTAATTTATTTCTGAGCTTTTCGTTCTGGAAGCGTAATTGTATTAATACAGAATGAAGTCAAGCAAAGGGACAATTGCAATATCCGTAATGATTTCGATAGATTTATACAGGATTTTTTTTTAGTTCTTTTTGTCAGTGCCGGTTTGTAGCAATAGCACGTTGCAGTGAGATCAGCCTGACCTCAACCGCGCCACATTTCAAGAACTCGATCAACTGCTTCTGCTCTGTCTTCCAGTCTTCCTCTCTTATTCTCTTCTTTCTATGTGTTTCTACTCTGTCTATATGCTGGTGCTAGTATTCTGCATTTAAATTAGATTTCCCGTGATTCCCCAGAGAAATAAAGCATATAATTTAGTATTTGGTGTTATAATAGAAAGTTTATGCATTTAGGTATTAACGTGAATACAATTCAAAAGTTTTATAGCTATAGGATTAAGAAGCTTTAGCAACAACAATCCTGACTTTGAAGTGACTTTTCGCTAGAGCATATACTCGGCATAGTTAACATTTACACATCATCTGACTCCTGATGTGTTCTGAATCTTCCTTTTGCTAATATTGCGCAAGACGTTCCCGCAAATCATTGTTACCTTAAGTTAACAAGGCAGATTAGCTTATTAAAGGGACGACGCACGTGTCACGAAATGGACACTGTCAGTTAATATAATAAAATCCACAGCTTTAAAATCCAACTATATGTGGTGTGTGGTTGCCGTGTAGTAGTCATTCGGACTTGAAACAAATGCAGAATTGGGATTTTACTGATCTTAATAAAAAGTGAACTGTGGTTGAAACAGATTGATTGTAAACCGCAATTGGACTTGAGTGTGTTCATTCTATTGTGGGGATACAGGCATTCCCGTGCGGTAACAGTAACAGACATTGATAGCGGGTGTTACGCAAAAATAATGTTGATATTTTGACGGAGTCACAGTATATTTTAACTTAAACGGTCACAATGTTACGTAATTTCGCAAAAATCGCTTTCAGACATTTAACGCCCAAAGAGAAGTTATGTCACTTAAATAATGTGAGACAGTCGTCAAGCTTTACCTATGTTCCTGACACGGTCTCCTCCGCGGAGGGGGAGACTGCACGGATGAATTTATTTCAAGCCGTCAATAACGCTATGGATATTGCTTTAGCGACTGATCCAACTGCAGGTAATAAAAATTGTCCAGATGTTTTTCAATAAGAGTTATCAATGGAAATACCTTTTGGCATTCTGCTTGCCATTACGTATCATTTTTATGTTCAGTTTTGCTATAACGCATGCATAAATGTACAGAAGAATTAAAACAATGATATTGTGTTTGCAGTTGTTTTTGGAGAAGATGTGGCGTTTGGAGGAGTATTTCGTTGTTCAATCGGGTTACAGGAAAAGTATGGGAAGGACAGAGTATTTAACACCCCATTGTGTGAACAGGGTATCGCCGGTTTTGGAATAGGTGTTGCCACAGCAGGTGCTACAGCAATAGCTGAGATTCAGTTTGCAGATTATATTTTCCCAGCCTTTGATCAGCTGGTTAATGAGGTTAGTAAGATTCGTGAATCATAGCTTCGTGAATGAAATCTTAAACGAAATAATTTAAACCGTGGATAGCTTTGTTTACTCCTATAAACTTCGTTTTCATTGCAGGCAGCTAAATTCAGATATCGGTGTGGTAATGAATTCGACTGTGGTAAATTAACTGTTCGTGCTCCTTGTGGTGCTGTCGGTCATGGAGCATTGTACCATTCGCAGTCACCGGAGGCGTATTTTGCTCACACCCCTGGTCTAAAAGTTGTAATGCCCCGTGGGCCAACCAAAGCCAAGGGTCTTCTGCTCTCATGTATCCGGAGTAATGATCCGTGCATTTTTCTCGAGCCCAAAATTCTTTATAGATCGGCTGTTGAGCAAGTACCTATTAAGGACTTCGAGATTCCTCTGGGCAAGGCTGACATTCTTGTGGAAGGAGAGGATGTTACACTAGTAGGGTGGGGCACGCAGGTATAACAAAACTAAATATCAAATACTCGACATTTGATTTGCCTTCCAGGTGAGGTGTTTAACTCTGCTTTTGATTGTAGGTACATGTCCTGCGGGAAGTCGCCCAACTAGCTCATGATAGATTAAACGTCACGTGTGAAGTCATTGACTTAGTGTCGATACAACCGTGGGACAAAGAGACAATTTTTGAGGTGAGATTTGGAGAGCTTATTTTTAGCTCATTTACAGCCTGCATATTTAATTGTTGCGCAAATATTAATTTAAGTACATATTTATATAATACCAAAATCCAAGTGTTTACTTGTAGTTTCATATTGCTGAGAAGCAAATAATTAATATTCTCGTACTTTAATACATTTCAGAGTGTCAAGAAAACGGGAAGAATAGTAGTAGCACATGAAGCCCCCCTGACTTGTGGCCTCGGTGCGGAAATTGCAGCTTCTGTGCAAAACCAATGCTTTCTTCATCTGGAAGCACCAATCCAACGTGTCACTGGTTTTGATACCCCGTTTCCACATGTATTTGAACCATTTTACGTCCCTGATAAATGGAGATGCTTGGACGCTATCAAACGAGTAGTCGAATACTGATAGACAGAGACAGTTTGTGATCGTAGCTTGTAACAGTGACTATTTCGATTGCAGACAAGAAGTCATAAAGATATTAGCAAGCCAGCTCATTTATTCCCACAATCGTTGTAGGGAAATAAAGCCGCAAACAATCAGTCAAAAATACGAAAGCTTTACTAATAGTTTATAGATTACACAGTATATGTACATACCTACATAGAATTTAATAATTAAAATTACAACTTGAACAATCCAGTTTTTTTTTGTTTTTTGGAAAAAGGACGACGAGATTTTATTTTTTTGGCTATGTGTTTTATTGTGAATAAATTATTGTTACGTCCTGGAGATTTTTCTCGTGTATATTGATCAAGAAGCATTCGTACAAAGAACTACAGTTACGAAATTCTTTCTTTATTAAGTCATAACTTTTTAAAGCACTGATTCGTTTTCGTTTTATAAGCCTTTGCACACTCTGCACTGCAGTGACCAAGGCACGACATATTTTATATTTGGCATTTAATTAACTAAATTGCTAAATAATTTACCTAAATATTTTGAGTTCGCAAATACGACGTGCATGCGGAAAACAGGCACCTACAAATGGACAACCAGATTCTGTAGTAGTACGAGAATTTAACAAGCGACTCTATAAACGTCTCTACCAACGGCGAGTTACTTAAGTAAATCCCCTCGCTTTCGGAAGCGAGGGGATTTACTGAAGTAACATGGTAGAGTGTCCAGAGTCCACCTTCATGTATACGGACAAGTACCTCCCACTTACCACATTTAGGACGTACATACAAATAATGCGAGAGGCTTACCGACCTGACCATATTATAAATTATATATCATTATTAATTATTATGATCATATTATAATATATAAGTAAAACCATATTATGTGATATATCCTGACGCGCGCGGCGACCAACTCAGCGGTTGGCTATGCATAATTTTATTATTGGTATGATTTGGTTTTAAAAAAATATTTTTTGTACGGCATATTAGACTGCAGGGCAGGCAGCACGCAGTTAGAGACGCAACGCGCAAGGCCTGATTTTGTAAAATACTCCGGAGTCCGGAGAACAGAAGTGTGCCTCTGCTTCAACCAGATACCAAAACCAGAAGTATGTAGCATGTAAGTAGTAAAAGTATGTAGGCAGTAGGCACACTACAAATTATTGTATGGTGTAATGGTATTATGGTACTATTTTTTACTAATTACATATTAGATTCCGTCACAAATCTCATATCTCAGCAATGGAAAGGAAACATTTCTACTACTGCTAACTGCTACTGAGTTATACCTGTAGTTGAAATGTGAAATGTACTTACACGAGGACTTGAACTGCCAATGAATGAAATCAAAATGAATGTGAAGCCACTATTCGTTACTTGAATTACATTGTGTACATTTCCATTCGAATTAAAGTAGTAATCACTACAATCACAATATCAAATATCATGTTTTCATGATTCTCTTTACTCCACTCATCGCAACACCTCTATACCGAATGCACCGAAATAACCGAGAAGTAACATGACAAAGTAGGTTGCTATTCTTCTGGCGCAATGTCACACGGCGACACGGGAATACTCAAGTACATTCTCCAGTGTTGACAAAATGAATATGGAGGATGTGCTTTTAATGACCAGCAGTGACGAAGCTGAAGACGAAGAGGAGACAGGGAGAAGAGAGACGGTGACCATTAATAATAACTCGGATGTGAAAGGTGTCAAGAGAAAAGCACGGGGACCCGTGGAGGAAGCGGAGGATGAAGAAGCATTAGGAGGGCCATCTCCAAAGAAAGGAGGGAGGGCTAGTTCCACAAAAAATAATGTAGACAATCATCAAAGTAAACATGAAGGAGTGGTCACTCCACAATTAATGGAGGGGCAGCTTGAAGGAATATTTACACCCTTGCAGTCTTTTGGTTACGTTTTGTGCCCGGATGGAGGGAATCAGCATCATTGCAGTAACCTCGATCAATTCTCTCCTCGATCCTCAACACGAGGAACATCCACTAATCCGTTGAAAAATCCCCAGCCATCGTATCAAATCCCAATTTTCTCTTTTCATTCATCTGGTCCCACTCCCTGGACATCTTTACCTCTCCTTCGACAGACCTTATCCTCTTCCGGTGCAATTCCCAGAAAGAACAATGTATTTTCATGGCCTAATTATATGTCTCATGGTGCTACAGGAAATTCATCTGGGACGTCGAACTCCGTATTAAATATCACAACTTCCTCACAACTCCCACAAGCTTTTCTTTTCTCCCCCACCTTTGCAACAACTCTAGGAGGAGCAAGTTCCCCCAGCCTGATGAAATCTGGTCGCGGTACAGCCACCAAAACACCATCTCGTGTTTTTCGAAAAAGGAATTACGAGACAGGATCGTGCTCACCGGACAGTAAAAATGTGATGGACGAAAATGAAGAGGACGATGAGCAAGAGAATGATCGCTGTGAATGTGAAGACTGCATCACCTACTTACTGGAGGATTATGATTCCTCCGAAGAGTACGACCGTCCTTCCCGTGGGCAGTCGGGAAGGAACTCGGATGAAGATGATTACGACGATTACATCGATGATGACGACGATGGGAGCAACCGATTTGGGAAGAAATCTTACACGGTGGCAAGGTGTTCCAACTGCGGTAAAAAGTTTTGCAGGCACACTCATCATTCCTGCATTCTACGACGGCAGCAGCATTCAGATGATGAAGAATGCAGAGCCAGTCGACGAGACACTCGGCGTCGGTACGACAGTGGTAGCTGTAATGCATTGAAAAGGTCTCAGTCCTTTGCCTCTTTCCCACTCGAGGATGATGACGATGGCTGTGATGGATATGACCATTCCCCGTCTTACTGCTCCTCCCCCAAGCATTACAAATTCCGGAAATGTATTGCTTGCTCCGGTACAATCACCATCCCGGGTAATTTCAGCTACAAACGCAAGAAGAGTCGGAGCTTTTCACGCTCTGAAAAATCCGAATCCCAAGCAAGTGCAAAGGATAGGGATGGAGATGAAAGTGATAATGAGGAGGTCTTGGATTCTGCCGGAGAAGATGAGGAGGAGGAGGAAGAAGAAGAGGAGAAGGACGGCACAAACAACAAGTGCTTATCGCGAAGGAGCTCCAGGACATGTCTGGTGAGCGACAGTAATATCAACTTCTCTAACTGGGGTACCAGCAAACCACCCAGGAACCATTTTGTGTCCCTTTCAAATGACAACAATGTCATTACACTCACCTCTAGCAGCAATAAAAGGGGGGACAATCACATGTGTCAGTACATCTCCTCTTCCGACATCGATCCTGTATCCATGTGCATCCCCACACTCACTTCCAAAGCTCCCCTATCGTATTTCAATCATGGTGGCGATGCCTCTTCTGGCAGTCCCTTTTGTCGGTTGGGAAAGCCACAGCAATCAGCTCCATCCTCCGCCCCCACCACTCCTCGGTCGGGAGGCAAGGACAAATTCCTGTCCACCAACTGTCCCAAGACCCTCGTTAAAGCGGATTCCGAATTTCCTCATCAAACAGAACAGGGTGAAGCTATGTCATCCAAAAAACATGGCAAAGGAGAAGTCTGTGACGCCCAAAATATGACGCCTTCAGGCGGTGATGAGCTCAATGAGGACACCTCCAATGAGGATGGGAGCAAAGCAGATAACAACAGTGATGCAGCTGGTGCTGGTGAATCTTCAATACAGTCCTTAGGGACGGTCAATGAAGGTGAGACGGAAGTGGAGCAGCAAGACTCATTGGATGAACAAATTCTCCATGCTCTCCGAGTGGCCCTGGGCATTCCGGAAGACGTGGAGCTGGAGGAATATGAGCCAGTGGATGAGGATGATGAGAATGAGAATGGAGACGAGGAGGAGGAAGAGGCAGAGACGGAGGAGGATTTGTCTGCCGCACAGCCAGAGTACGTATCGCTTCAGTATTATATTTTTTTCTTGAAGCCTTGCATTTATTTGACCTTTCTGACATCGAATTTCAGTGCTAAATAACTGTATGTATTATGTATGGATTATAATGACATATTAATTTTGTATGATTCTCTATCTCCTCCTTTCTTTCTATATTTCCATCTCTTGTTGCTTTGTTTTTAGTACAAGAGGATGCCTGGCTCTAGTTGAAGACGTCATATTAACTTACGGGAAGATCTGCAGTGCCAACGAGAAGATCAAGGCCAGCATTCAGGGGGATGTGTGCCGGGTTGTTATAGGGGGATTTCTAATCAGTGCGAGTCACATTACCAGGGACAAGGGTAGAGCCGGATACAGCCTGGGCTTCTACTTACACGACCTGGAGACAAATTCTTTCGTCTTGCAAATTCAAGACGGGATTCTCCGAGCGGCTGGGAAGAGAGATAAAGTGGACGTTTGCCTTCGAATTGAAATTGGAGCACCTGTTCGGATAGAAGACATTAATGTCAATCATAATAAAGCTACGAATGTTGTTTGGGTGGAAGTATTCTTTTAGTAAAGGACGAGTTTTATCCGTTTGTGTAATACGACACGCTTTTGGTCTGTAGTTTTTTCTTTGTGGATTAATATCACAATGCCCCGTTACACGTACGAACGGCAAACCTCAATGCGTTCCTGTGAGTGTCCCTTAAAAGTCCGGCGCATACCTATATATTTATGTACAAATGTACACCTAATACACTAAATACACATTGTTTTTCGACTTGCTCCTGCATTATTGATGTAAACTGCATATAAAGTAAGCAATGCTTTCATATTACAGGACAAAAGAGTGTGCATACGCTCAATGCTCAAGTGCACATAGGTAATATTTATTACTTACATGTATATTATGTTCCCTTATTATTATGACTTACAGAATATACGCTTCTGTATTCGCTTGAACGGATGTCATCAATAATTTAGTGCTCGGAGTAAATCGTTTGCATCAGCGATAAGGTGCATTTTTTTGCAATAACGACAACGACCACCACAACAGTGATTAGAATGTATCCCATATACGTATGAAGCATAACGGAAGACTTGTAAAGATTGTAAACATGAGCCAAATCATGAGGAGAGAAAACACATTTTGCGAGTGTTGATGTTACACTACACACATAGTTTCTTTGATTTTATGATGCACACATGAAACAATGGTGCATGCAGGGATGAGTTCAGCACCAGAGCTATTTTTGGACCATTTGTACCACTGTATGTCATACTGGTTGTAGGTGTGTCTTTTGTGTAGGATTTCTATGTATAAATTCAAATTCTCTGAAATGATGTTTCGCATTACCCAAAAGCACGTATACATAGCAAGACAAAAAAGGATACGCGCACGGATGATTCTCAAGTTAGTGCAAGTGAGCAGTGCATCTTCTACTGCGAAGTCAGAGCCACTTGTTCGAGAATTCCACGGAGTCTTCACTTGAACGTGATTTACTTAAAAGTGCTGTGAGAAGCAGAATAGTCATACTTGTGTGAGATTAGTTTCGGTTTGTCGATTTGATTCCTTAAATTACAGATTCAATGCCGAGGTACAAGTTAACATACTTTGACATGAAGGGCCTAGCGGAGCCGATTCGGTTGCTATTTGCCTACGCCAACGTTCCCTACGAAGACATTCGGCTTCCTTACAATCCCGGCTCTAATGCAGGAATACCTTCAGATGTGAAAAGAAGTAAGTTCCGCATAGCAATGGGAAGTTTAAAAGGACTGTGCTTCCAGATTATATATCCTATATAGTAAAAGCCTCATTTATAACTGTCGAACATTTTAGAACTACCTTTTGGCCAAGTGCCGATTCTCGAATTCGAGGGCATTACTCTTTCTCAATCCGCGACAATAGGAAGATTCTTGGCTAGCAGATTCAACATGCTAGGGTCCAGTGACGTGGATGCTGCGAAGATCGACGAAATTAATGATGCTTTGCGAGACTACGCTGAGAGTAAGGACGTTCATTTGTATTTATTTTTATTTACCAGAACGAACAGCAAAATCACAGTACTGGAACTGCGCTGCTGCGTACTAAAAAATAAAAAGTTATTGTGGTACATTTCTTTGCTTTACAAACTGTTGTCTTAAACAGGTTGGCGAACCCTTCATTTTGCAAAAGATGAGGAAGCGAAAGCAGCCGCAATGAGCAGCATTCAAGAGGTGACGACGCCAAAGTATTTGGGAAAGTTGGATGAATTATTAGGAGAAAACGGTGGAGTGTTCTTTATTGGCAACGGTACTACTTGGGCAGACCTTTTGGTTTTTAATTTTATTACATACTTGAGTGAGCTGTATAAGATGGACTTATCGAAAAACTATCCTTCCCTTCAATTACTAATCCAAAGAGTGGGTAACATTCCTCAAATTGCGGAATGGATACGAAAAAGACCAAAGACTGACTTTTAAATACCACTCAATCTGTTATACCACATAAATTCAAAAGAAAATGTGTCTTTCTTTCAAGTATTACGTATGAAATCTACAAAGGATTGAAATATTCTGAGTTTATACTCTACTATCAAAATGCGGTGAACAATAAACTATTAATTCAGATGATAAATGAATTGATGGAACTTTTACGCGCACTGTACATATAATCCCAAAGCAAAGGATGAATGGCAACTTTATTTATTAATAGCTCATTCTAAACCAAAACCAGTAAGTAATATTTCATTACGACTGTTAATCTCGGTGTTTACACTCTCCCAACAAGTAGGGAAAGCCAATTTAACAATACGCATTCCTGTAATAATGTCAACAGTCAACTAGCACATACATATTGAAAATATCGTTTAATACGTTTAAACGTTGACATGCTTACTGCTTACACAATATAAAATTATAAAATAATATCATTTATCATTACATAAAAAGGTTGATCTCGAAGGAGTATTAAAACTATTAGGTATGTGTAGTACGCATGCAAGTTATAACACACTGGAAACTGGAACGAATGCATATGTATTGTTTCACGCAGAACTTCGTGAACATTTTAAGTTTCTGCGCTAGCACGCATGTAACAAGCATTAGCCGACATTAGCATGTTGCAAATTTTTATTCGAAACGTATCACGGGCGACGAAGAGATTTATATGTATTAGGTCATGTGGCTACTGGCTACTGACGATATTGAGCTCATTGAAGCATAAATTAGAAATTGTCGCCAGTTTTGTTTCTATCAGTTTTTTACAAGTATTGTTTCAAAAAACGATAAAAAAATACTGTTTAAATTATCAGAAATATTGTTTATATTATTATTATTACAATATTCTACTTTTGTTTTCTAGCTGAAGGAAATCAGCGCTGGCGACCGCACAAGGTCGGAATTTAAGCGATACAAAAACACAACCACACATGTCATGTTTATAGTGTAATCCATTAGTTTAGATATCGTTCATCGTAGACAGTGTCCTCACAACAAAAATTATTCTCAATAGTTTTCTGATCAAAGTAACATTTCTATATATTCACAGCGAGAAAATCATACAGAACCTGGTGAAGCTGATCCCGAAGTCAGAAGCATTTCTTTACCGGTTGAGGGATTAAAATTAGCGGGGGAAGACGTACGCGATAAATTCGAAAGTGTACCAGTAACAGATGTATTAGCAGTGTCTCCGGCTTCAGCGTTTTCTTTATCTCCTTCGTACGGAACAAGTTGAGGCTCCCAAATTAGCAACTCTTTATCTTTCCCAGCTGTAGCCAGCAAGGACCCATTCTTCGAAAAGGCAACAGCATGCAAAGATTCTCGTGGTCCATACAGAGTGTAAATGGGTCTCCCTTCAACGAGATCTAAAACCTTTATGGTTGCATCTTCTCCGACTGTGACTGCGAAGTCTCCACTCGGATGAAAGGCAAATTTATTGACAGCTCCTTTTTGTAACTTTTGATAAACTTGAACATACTCATTTTTGCGAAGATCGTGAATAGTAAAACACTGGTCTGAAGTAGAGGTACCAAGATAATGTCCAGCGCAAGGATTAAAATCAGCAAACAGAGGAGTGCCCAAATGTGACTGTAATTTTGCTACGCACTTGTAAGACCGCATATCCAAAATGCAGATATTGTTGTCGTCCGAAGCACTAACTAGCATATTCCCGTCCTGGGAAAATCGGACAGACCGCACCCAATTTGTATGAAGATTATAAAATGATTTCAAAAAAGATCCTACTTTGTTCCTGTTCGCATGTTTTTCTGCAGCCGATGCACCTTTGTTTCCTGAGGTACGATCTATTGACCACAATTTAACCGTTTTGTCATTCGAACCAGAGGCAACTAGACCAGTTACGGCTGGGTTGAAGCACACGGATCTGATTTTAGAACTATGACCCTTGAAAGAACGAACTTCCCCTTTGACAGTTGGTACCCAAAGTCTAATTGTAGCATCCTCTCCAGCAGTAACCATTAAATCTCCATCTTTCGAAAACTGCACATCGTGTACATTTCCTTTATGGCCTTCATACCTGTATATACATACATCAAAATAAAATGTTAACATGAACAATAAGATACTTTTGATTTGTCACGTTTAATATCAAGCAATCCATTTACAATTTCAAATGAACCAGAATTACCTAAGCGCTCTGGTTTCTTGTTGGTAATTCCAGATAGTGATGTGCTCATCCGCACCACAGGACACCAATTGCGGTAAGTTCGGGTGAAAGTCAAGGCTTAGGATTGTGTCGCGGTGCCCTCGAAAATGTTTCAGGAGACTAGGTGCACTGCTACTCTTGTCCTCCTTGTTCTCAGTTCTTTTGTTCAGTCTTGTCGTCATGTTTGCTTGATGCGCCGTGCCTTTAAACGAAAGAAAATATTCCCAAGTTAAGCTTGATATAAAGGAGACAATCGCAGTAACATTTTCCCCAAAACGTAAAATGCACTGAGAACGAAGCGGCAAATAAGCAAAAATCAGAAAACAAACTCCACCTTTGAAAGCCTACTAATGAAAGCAATTTAATTAGTTCCCTGTCAAATGTATTCACTTTGGCAAAACTTACAAAAACGTGCCAGAATGTCTTCAAACAAAGTTAAGCGTAATTCCACCGGTCGCTTTTGAGGTAAATAGTTTCACATAAAAAAAAATGACGTTCTCAGACTTCCACTCTCTTTCACCCCAGAAATGGTTGGTCGTTGGCCCACAAGAACACACCATAGAAATTTAAAGGGTGACCTATAATTAAAAAAATGTCATTTGTTTAAACAAAATTTGTAGGCCACTGTGTATTTGAATTTGTCGGTACAATTCAATATTCAATTAAAATCAATAATTAATTTCTGCGTCTTTGTCCCTTCAACGAACTGGATTAAAACGAACATGAAAATCAGTACCTTCTTTTCTCCGCAGTGAAATCTGATTAACCTTGATGTACTTTCTTTGACCTCTAGAGAAAACTCGGTCAGTCTGTAGTATTGAATCATGCTCCGATGCTCGGGTGAAACTGTCTGGGCTGAGTTTCTCGGTGCACTCAACTCACTGCAGTCAATTTTCTTTTAAAAAAATATTTCTTTCTCGCTTTTGTTTGTTTCCTGTCAGGGGATTTTCCCATGGATATATTGAGTAAAAGTCTCGTGCAGGCATGGACAGGAACGTGAAGTGAAGGTAACGGCCAGCTCTCCTCCAACCATTCACAGTTTCAGATTGCGTTCGGCCAATTATTTGCTTTCCCTGGTCTTCCCTTTTCGAGAAATCCTTGGTTTCACAGTGCACAATAACAATCCACCAGACCAGCTGCATTAATATTTCCCCGCTTTTACTTTCCCTGTCGTCGTCATTGTATGTTATTATTATTTTTATATATAATGTATATAGTGTATATACCTTGCAAATTAGTAAACTGATAAACTGTATCATTGTTCCATTTACTATGGTTAAATTTAAATAATTATTTCAGATGACAAAGAGTTCAAAATTAGGTATGTTCGTCTGTTCGTGCTCATATTCCACCCGTCCATTAAATAAAACTATCTCCTATTTTGCCTATTTGCAAGGGAACACATATTCAAATGACAAGTCTCATATACCACATAGTCGGTAGTTTGTTACTTTTGAATCATTTTTTATTGGGATTGTATAATTGTGTGGAACTGTGAATCGCTTTCACATTTTAATATTGCTTTCACTCTCTATACTAAATTTATTTGCCAATTAGAGCATGATGTAAGGTAAGGGCTCTTCGTCGTAAATCAAACCTTTGCCCACGCATTTGTATGATGAGCTGCTTTTCAGAGTTCAACAAAATCTTGCTCGATATTAATTACTTGTTTACTAGTAGTCAATTACTAATATTACTAATAGCACTACCCAGAATATCATTAATTATATGTACATATAACTATCATAATTCTCGCATGTAGTAAAAGCACTAATGTGGTAGGTCTTTTCGTTCACATAAATACGCTGAGTCATATATACATGAATAAATCTGGTAATTTGCTAATAGACGATGATAAATAGATAAATACTATAAATAGTTTAACGCGGAACTTTTGTGGTGCACTAGAATAGCGAATAGCATTACAGAACTTTGGAAACTCATCAGGACAAAACTCTTCGTTTATTGCTTAATGTCACTGGCAGGTAAAATATTTGGTACGAGCTACTAGCACGTATCCAATTCTTAATCAGTTACGATCGATTACAAAGACAAAACAAGGCACATTGTCTGTGTCTGGTTATAGGTATGTATATAATTTGCACAAAATACACTGTACTGTACTAACTGTATCCTATAGCTATTACGAGGATCCGGATAATGCTATTCATAGCGATTTCATCTCGCACTATTGTAAATCTCATAAAATTCAATGGAAGCTTTTAAGGAAAATATTCAGAAGGAAAACAGAAATAATTACAGTGGTACATCAGTACCGCTGCTTTTAATATCTAATAAATACTAAATACTGTAGTACTAAAAATCAAGTGTTAAATAATTAATACGTAATAATACCAAATGCCGGAAAGAAACACTTCAGTATTTACACAACCATATACAACGTTCAAAATTTTCAGAGGTAACAATCAGTGATTTTACGGAAAGTGCGTCTATACAATGAGTTGAATTGAGTCTCGTCAAATCCTTGGTACTTTACTTAGACTATACTTTTTCCGCAGTGATGAGCAAACTGGTGACTTCTTGCCGTGATCATTACCAAGAATATTAATGGTCAAAAATCCGTAAGACCTTCTATGTACAGCGTGTAAAACATTTTTTTTAATTTCTCAAAAAACACGGAGTGCAAAGTGCACTTTTCGAATTCATACTACTCTTTGAATCACTTTGATTATCTTTCTAGCTTTCTTCTTGCTTCTGAGGTAGTGTAGTTCCTTGTTGCCTTGTATTCGAAATGCAAGGATTTTGCTAACCCAGACACAAAATTATTATCTGATCTGTGTTTTTTTACATTTTCGGATATTACGAAGGATTACGCGAATTGTTCCAACGTTTATTATACCTACGTTTATTATTAATATTATATCGAATTTTGAAGACGCAAATTTTCCTCTTTTGGCTTAATTCTATAGATTTATCTCGCTTCTTTCGTTTCTTATTTCAAGTTGAATTTGTGAATTTTGCTAAAGAAAAACATTTTCCAGTAAAAAAAATTGGTATGATTACTTAAAAAAATTTCGGGTCATAGTCTGCTAATGGAAATAATCTTGACCACGGGTTGTAGAAAATATGCTCATCGCTGCGAGATGTACTGGACTTTTACGAAGATGAAGGGGGTAACGGTGATCTCCGACTTCCATCTAATTTCTGTGGAAGTTCTTCTTTTCGCAGAGCTAACCCTTCACTGATGAGCTGCTCTCCGACATTCAGTTCCTATTATACCACAAATATAACCTATGAACTTCTTTCCATGCTCAAATAACACAAAAATTCAATAATAATAAACTGAAATGATAGTGTTACCCCATCCATTAACTCCAACCACACGATTACATTCTTACTACTGCCACTTTCATCCGGAAGAAAACCCTTGACCTTGGCTGTAACAGATTTCCATTGTGCACAGTAGCTTAAATCACAAAATCTACTAATAGCTTTGTCTGGCCACTTTGGTTCCGAGCACCTAAGAATTCAATAGTATAAGAATTTATTTCTTAAAAACACGGCTTCATTTTTTATAGTAAGTTACATATACGTATGTGAAATCAAAAATCTAGTAAAGCATCTAGAAAACAACAAGACTATAATACATATATGATACGTTTACATATGTATATACATATATTAAACACTGAGGTTCAATAATGGTTATAATGGATATTCAATAATGGTTAATTAAAATTACACCAACCCTAAATTCAATGATGCTTCAACGGCTTGAAATTTAAGGCTGAGAAATGTTGGTGCAATAGGTCTTATTTGATTAAGACTAACATTATGCCTGTCCCCGTAATCCACATACTCCACTTCAACTGTATTATCATCCACAAACGAAACAATTTTTGCTCGATACCTAAAATTAAATCATCATTAAAATAATAAATACAGGACGTTTCACACAAAAGTATGTGCATTGAACTAACATTTTGTCGTCCAGTTGAAAAGGAGATGCAATTATGTCTCCCATTTGAAAGTCCACTTCAGGGGAGTCACTTACTCGAGGAACCTCGCGTTTGTAATAATCAGTCATGGTTTCACCAAGTTTGTCCAATTCAATAGAATCCTGGCCAACTTCTTTAAATGGAAATAAAATACACACCAAAACAGTTAGCAGGAATAATTATTTTTGTTTACACCAATTTAAATAAATAATGAACATTAATTGGATGAAATTATTAGCTTACGTTGAATCCAAAATGAGTTTGGGTGGTAAGCACAAGATACTAAAACTTCAACAATCCCATTTGGTTTTAGTGCCTGTTTACATAGAGGTAAAGAATTTGCTTGTACAGGAACTTCGGTGGAGGCTGCAGATGCATTCACCCTCCTTGGAGTTCGCGTTGAGGTCACACCTTTAATCCTATTTCTAAAATTTCTTTCTTCGTCAACTTGTTCTTGAATTAGGCTCTCCGCTAAATCAATTTGCTCCTGAGTCCCCTTTAGAGTAATCAGACAGTAATCTTCGCTACTGCCTTCAATAACTGGAATTCAAATGGTTTGTATGTTATGTATACGTATATGTAACTACATTCTCATTTTGAATGGCGAGAAGATTGACGAACACTTAGCAAAGCCTTGGTACCTTCAATCCTCTCGGACTCCACGTTAACTCTGGCTTTAGACATGTCTTGAATACCCCTGATTGTTTCTCCATTTCGTCCTATTATTCTTCCAACGGACAATCTGGGGACAAGTATTTCCTTATTTAAAACAACAGGTTGTGAAGCAATGTATTTTCGAATCAGGTCTTGAGCAAACGAAACGTCATCAGGTCTCCCTTTTATTATACAAACACGGTCGCCATTCTCAAGAGCTGTACAGAAAGTCAAAAATGAGATCATCACGTTTTATATATAGGCATGAGTTGAACCAAGATTACAATAATAAAAATACGTATGAACTATGTACAGTCCGGAACAGTTCAAAAATAGCAATTGACGTCATTTCACTTACTCTCATCCTTGAAATTAATTCTTGTGTTTGAATCTTTCTGAATTTGTTTAATATTGCTCCCCTTCTTCCCAATAATGCCAGCGACCACGTCCTTAGGAATTTTTATTTCAACAGTCAATTGTTGGTCAGGTTTGCTTATTCCAGAGGAGTTATTGCCCCGACCGGCCCAATCTTCCGCTTTGCTTACAAGTTCTTCTGCTGAACTGGAGCTTGTTACAACCGTTTCTGTGGGACTTCCATTTTTCAGCTTGTCCAACTTTCCATTATTCTGATGACCTGACTGGGACGGGTACTGAATGGGAACTTGGTCCTCTCCAGTAAATAAATTCCAACTTGGACGATACCGTCGGTAATACCAGTAAATTCCCAGAGCTGCAGTTGTCGTTAGAGTCATTCCAACTACCACTTTACTCAGCAACTTTTTATCCGACATTATTCCTATTCTATGTTTCCGCCAACATCAAGCTTTCACGAAATTCCCATAAAATAACATTCGCTAAATTCTTAACTAGCATATACCCCTAATTTTGTAAGTAGACAGTTAAAAACAATGAAGCACCGTTTCAAAACCTAGAAGTTTATTACAATAAATGCTATTCAATCGTGAACAAAACAAACACCAAAATAAAGGGAAGACAAATAAGGTACAAATACCATAATTACCACATTACTGTCCTTATAAAGACACCTCGATCAAACTTGCACTTGCATTATTGCACAACCCTGCTAAACATTAATTGAGCAAATCAATGTATACCTCCAACCGGAGGGTCTTTTTCCCTGGGACATTTTCAATCAATTAATAGAGGTAAAAACACGAAGAAAACACCAATTAACAAATGTTTATGCCTAATGAATTTTATTTTAGCACACACCGGCCTCCTTTTCCCCGTCCCAGTAGCGATTTGCATCCCGATTCCTGATTACTTGGAGTTGGAGGACATTCCATCACACTACCGCACAAAACTCCTTTCTGATCACACAAATAGCAGTGGGAATGGAAATAGCTTTCTATTCACTCACTGTTCGCATTTCGCATTTTGTCTCCTTGGCCTTCTATAAACACATTTATTCGCAAAAAGCAAATACACTTCACTCTCATCCTTCGAAAAAGAAACTCCTGTTTATTATGTTTTATAATGGAAATGCACACACTACCTTAACTTTTCCTTTTTTTCCCTGTATGTTCCTTATGTATGTACATAAGTGCAATTTTTTTAAATCTCCCACCTTCTCATCTCATCCTTGTTTTTTACTCGATTATGTTCTCCCTTTTATTTTATTTCCCTTTCCCCCCATTTTAGGGGGGCATCTCCTGTCCTCTTGTTTTTACTGCCCGATTTCGCCGAAATTTGAAATACGATCGTTTGAAAA
>JAQGBT010000423.1:0-53681 GCA_034698585.1 Disparrhopalites patrizii
TGTCCGCCAAAATAGTATGTGTCCGCCTCGTCCGCCAAATTAGTGTCCGCCTGTTCCGCCTGTCCGCCAAAATAGTATGTGTCCGCCTCGTCCGCCTGTTCCGCCTGTCCGCCAAAATAGTATGTGTCCGCCTCGTCCGCCAAATTAGTGTCCGCCTGTTCCGCCTGTCCGCCAAAATAGTATGTGTCCGCCTTGTCCGCCTCGTCCGCCAAATTAGTAAATTCCGAAAACAAAACAATCTGCGGAAGTTCATTTACACTGCCTAGAGTCACTGCGGAAAGTGTTTGAGCTTTCAACCTTAACATTTAAATATCACCATAAAAGATTAATAACCCCAACACCCCCAACGGCTAAAAAGTTTTGCATGCGTTCGAGTTCGAGTTGTGATTGGAGCGATGCGAGTTTGCTTGCTTTTGTATAAGAATGCATACTATTTTTAACAAAAATAGGTACACAAAGTAAAGCATATGTACATATATGCTAAAGGACGCTGAAGCCAATGAATCCCAGGAAATATTTGATCCCCCCTCTAGCCTTATATTCTCCAGCAAATGCAAAGAGTAAAAAATATATCCATGCAGATGCACGCAGAATTCCGAATTTATCTATTATCAAATTTTGTATTTTCGAAATACTGAAAAAATGAATTCGAAACACAGAAATTTTTAAAGATTTGAGAAAACTTACACCGTCCAGTCCACGTAATATTTATTACAATATCTGTAATCCGTCTTCCTTCAGTAAATGTAAATAGTAATTGATGAGAGTTGTAGACTTCCGTAGTTATTCACTAACTGAATTGATGTGGTTTAATTATCCGGAAAATAATGTTTACAGGTGTGGAGTAAAATATTGGTGGAGATGCCGGGGGCAATTTTCTTGTGCGTGGTGAAATTTTCTCGTAATTGCCGTTAGGCCATCTGATGAAAATGTTTGATGTCCACGCATTTAATCAAATTTATGTTGGATTTATGACATTTATGTAGGGGACCAGATTATTTTTGTTCATATTTTTTTTAATATGACATCTCTATAGGCAAAGAGCCTTCCACAAAATTCTTACTTGCATCCAATTACAACCTGTTTATTAATGCACATCGAAAACTGGAGGCAGAATATTTGGAATTGTTTACGAGGAATTTAGAAAATTCGTCGATCTATCTTCTGCGTCAAAAACTAGGAAAATATTCATGGTCAGAAGCTCGAAGTTATGTTTTAAATACATATAGCTTTCTACAAAACATAACAAAATTACAAACGACGCCTTTTCAATAGCCAGTTGTTGTTTTAAGTGCCTTAAAAGAGCTTTTCAATTTAAAAAAAAAAAAATTTAATTCATAAAGCATTCTATTACATTTATTGATATGCCCCTGCATAGTATACAGGTGTTGTATACGAAAATAATTTTTTTTGCCCCATCTTTAAAATGGGTTTCCGGAGGTAAATAATTAACCCTTGCAAAAAGATGATTACACGCCGTCTATAAATTGCTGCAATTGGTCAAATTGGCCATTGTTTTCCATGTGAAGCCATACTACAATTACAAGGTCACTACAAACGTAAACAAACATTGTGTACTTACCATTATATTGTTAGCATAGCCATTTGAACGCGAGATTGTAGACGTATAGCTACAATTGTAAACAAACAGCTTTTGTAAACAAAAGCAAACAAGCCCAATAATAGCATGGCTCATCACAAAAGTAAACACAGGCCTGCCTAAATGCATTCTAGTTACAATCACCATTAGACCATTTCGTTACGGTAAGAAACCAGAAGTGTTTTATTTATAAAAAAAAAATAGATGTCCATGCTCAATACAGATGCATCAGGCCGGAAATAAACAGGTACTTATATAACAACAGATATTGAACTTGAATTAAAATGTATATAGGAAACACGCTAATTTTTCATGAACTCAATAGTTTATAATATTATGGACGTAATATTAATGAACTCCAGCAACTCGAACCACAAATTGTAGCGGGAACGATTGGGTTGAATTGGATTGCAATTACTCGCTCATGATCACGGAAATGGTGTAGGACTACACAGCTGCAGATCATAAAAAAAGCCAGGTGACATGTAAATCCACATAAACACAACAAAATAATATTAATAAGCTTACAATAAACCAATAATAAAAAAATAATTCCCGGGGACATTTACATTCAATTTTTTCCAGGGTACTGTATGTAACTTGCACAATTGACTTTGGATTACTTACATGTCGATAAATTTGGGTCAATGCACCCACAACGGAATATTACATACAGGGATTACTATTTACTCTAGATGTTAATTTGGATGCTCAATATTACTGATTTTTATCAAGGAACCCGGAAGGATGACTTACATTGAAAACTCCATCAGTAATACATCTGGACAAGGGTTCATAGCTCTTGCACGATTTCTCTTTGTGGTCTATTCTACCCTCTAAAAAAACAGATTTTATTTTTACAGTCATTAAAAACCGGTGAAAAAGGGGAAAACTACATAGTGATAAAATTTTGATAAAATGTGTTTAAACAGGATTTATTACTGCCAAACGTTAGATGACTTACCTGCCACCACCCGGCAACGCTCAATGTATTGAATAACCCGTTGCTTCAAAAAATCCGGGAATTTCTCCACAAACTTGTCCAATAGTCTTTGCTCAATTTTCCCCTCTTTGGTTAACTATAACAAGGAGATTTTTAATTATTTTGGGGTAAAAATGCGATGTATATATAGTAATACAAAATTTGTAACGCAAAACTTGAAGCTAAACTTACCACGCCTTCCGTGATCATCGCACATTTGAGTACGCACTGAAATAAGGAAATTTAAAAAAAAAAGGTTGTAGAATGTTTCGAATGTATAGGGAAATCCGAAAAATTTAAATTATGGATGTGAATACATTTAAATATCCTTACATGATGTCCTCCCTTGAGATTCAATTGTTTGGTGCAAGTCGCGATTCGCCGGAGTTGTCGTTTGAACAAACTTGTTGTCACTCCTGAGCAAGTGTTGTTGTCGGGGACACGAGCAGGTAATAAGAACACTTGACCGGAAGTGTCAGGCTGGAGAAAGGAGAAAGCAAATTAATGAACCGAAATCGGTTTCCACAAAAAAAAATACAAATCCCGGATTAATCCACGGATTACAAACAAAATTGAAACTCACCACGAAGTTGATTGCAAGTGCCAAAAGGACAAGTAAAATAGGTAGTTGCATTTTCATGTTTTTTTTTCCAAAAACTTTTATGTTTGACTCTTCCTTTCACAAAAAAGTGTTACAGTATAAATAAGCACGACACTCACGACGACCTGAAGAATTGAAATGCGATGGAATTCCATAACTCACGAATTTTATACATAAAACATTTCCTTATAATTGAGGGGGTGGGAAGGGTTCAAGGGATTTCGTCAAAATAATAATCGTCCGCCTAGGATATTTTTATTCTTAATTATTTTTAATCCTGCAGAAGACTTGTGTTAGCTAAAGGGTAATGACAGTAATTTAGAGCCCATTTAGAAACAAGGTACAGAAATACGGGGGGGTGACAAGTGTCGAAAGGACGTCACATACTAATTCTCTTCCCAACGGTCTTTTATTATACTTAGCCCCATTTAAATATTAATTCAAAACTTGTCACCATTTTACTATGGCCATAGACACACGAACCGTGCCGAGTGCCTTTTTTCGATTCGAATACATGACCAAGTCAATTTACGTCCATACAAAATGGACACGGTGAGTGACCCTGATTATGAAAACGTAATTAAAGGTGACAAACGCTCACACACTCACACTCTTTAGGCATACATAAATGATGAAATTTAAAAAAAAAATACAAAAAAAAAGAGGTGAGACTTTAGTTACAAGGCAACCGGAACGGAGGGATTTAACACATCAAACTGCAATTTAGACACAAAACGTACCAAATTTTTTTTATCAAAAGCCCCAACATATAATTTTTCCTAAGTGTGCCCTGCTCAACATAATGGATAACAGTTCGATGGATTTAGATCTAAATGATATGTTTATGTAAACAAACATTTTAAATAAGGGTTTCCATTTTTGTACACACATGGTGCCGTTATCTTCCATCTAAAAAGGACTACTTATATACCTACTTAAACATTTAAGTAAGTATATTCACGCACGCAATTTAATTTCGTTGGCAAACCATTTTTATATATGGGAGTCAGTCTTCGTATGGACTCATAAATCCTCCATTGGGGCAAAGTGGGATTAACGTGGAGATCAGTTATAGATGCGCCTAATAATATATTACTGAAAAATTAAAATCGGATCGTAATTGCCTGGAGAAGTTGGACTCACATTGAGAGGAAACAATAATTAATTTTAATTAATGTATACATTTATACATATATAATAGAGATGAGAGCCACGGTCATAAATCAAATTGTCAATTGTCACCATTGAAATGGGGCGAAAGGAGACTGCGCAAAGGCTGAAGCAGACTGAGACTGCTTGGAATCATTTGAATGAGAATTGAGACTGACCAGTATAACGTCCAATACCTTTTAGGTGACTTGACTCATTATCATTACGTACTTAATTACTTTTTATTTTAATTTTTAATTAGTGTATATATATACGTCCAAAGCAGGAAATAAACTTATGCCACAAACGATAAGCATACGTACATGTACGTGAGATGGAGATTAGTTTTTGTTTACCAGAATAACTAAGCACAAAATATTTTTTTTAATTAAGTAATTACCTAGACGGAAGTGCAGGCTGAAAGCGTCGTTATCTAATTATTTCCTCTTCCCTGCTGTTAAACGCTTTATTGAGCTTAAACTTTGTGTTTTACTAGGAAATACAGCCCTTTATTATGTGGATGCGTGACGAATGTGAAGTGCTCATCTTTATTCATGGCACTTTTGCTGGTCTTTAAATTGCTTGAATGCATCGTTTGCATTATTTCTAACATTAACTATTTTTATTAATAATTAATGTTATCAGTAGCAAATTGTATTATTATACAGGGAGGGAAACTGTAGAATAATCCCTCTGGGAGAATCTTTATTGGAGCATCCCTGAGGAATTGATATGGCAATTAATCAATTCAGCCTGTATTTACTGTATTTAGTATTTATATGGCTATTCGTCCATTTATTTCTCCGTTTATTTAGGTTCTTTCTGAAATGTTGGAGGAAAAAATAGTTATGAAATTTTTCCAGTATGTCGGGATGAAAAGTGTGACATTATAACATATTTGAGATGCTACGAACGGGTAAGTTCAACAGTCTAAGTTGACTTCCAAGTCAAAAGAGTATGACTTAATTCTTACGATGAATAAAAAAAAATCACTGCAAGGACAACATTTCCATGTTTCAAATGAATGATTAGTGTTTTATTCATAGTTTCTAGAACCATCAAGAAGATAAATAAAAAAAAATTATTAAAGACGCCATTCATATATTGCTCTTCTTCATACATTGGTAGTTGGTAGCCTAACATCATATCGTCATATACAGGTAAAATTCAATGATTACTCCTCCTGTCGAGTTCCTTAGTTAGAAAGCACTGTTTCGTCAGATCGGCAATAATTCATACCCATCTACCGTAACTACATCACAAATCATTATCACTACGTTGCTGTTCTGCTACCCACAGACAAAACTTGGAACATCCATAATGCATATACATATCAATATGCATACAAGCCGAGACCATTTCTCACATCATCGCTTCGGAATAGTGGAAAAATTCCGGTATTCACCCATTTTATTTCAACCTAATTTTCGCATTATATGACTAGAAATTTTCGACGCCATTCGAACAAATCATTCTCATCACAAGATAGGTTTCGTTTAGATTTTCGACTAATTTACAACGCAGCATACTTCTCAATGTATGACGTCTTTTTACCTTTACTACAAGTAATTACAATAGTAAATAAATAGACGTTAAAGCTCGTTGCGTTGTAAATCACTCACACGGCACATACAGATTCATTCTGATACAAGGTTACGAACTCAATCCGCAGTATCGTCGGTGCTAAACATTAAATGGCGAATTTATATTTGATAGTGACTGGAGTGAGTTGCAGGAAGTAGAAAAAAGTGGCTTTTGACGGAAATTGCGTACTTCGTAAACAATCTACAACTTGATCCATCTTGTCGAAACTATAGGTGTTCTGCGGGGGTGCATCTACAGCAGAATTCTGCGTGGAATACAGTTATTTAATTTTTCAAGGTCCGGTATAGGTATAAATCATTAAGAAATTATTGATGAGTTAAATTATGAAAAATCCACACATACGTAAGTTAACACAGAAGCGTTTCGTATGAAATTCTCTTTTACAGGAGAGACGTTTAAGAATGAAAGAAACCAATTCGAAAAACCCAATGTTTGGGCTTATCAATGACTTCAATGAGCCAGGATACAGTTCGTTACGCTGTAGGTTACCCGTAACACCAAAGATGTTGCAGAGTGAGTTCGTAAACTTTTTTTTAAAACCATCCTGTAATTATTGTTGAACTTGGTTGAAATGATTGAAACAACACTAAAGGATTGTAAAAATTATTGTGTGCTAGTTGCTTTTCACTTTGATTCCTATAATATTTAATTTTCCGCTAGTATCACGTCACAAGTTTTAAATAGAAGTTTTAAAAAGAAAGGTTAAAATAAAAATTCTTTGCGGTCATCAGCTCTTAGAACAAGAATAAAGTGCATTAAAAGGCATGACATAAGCATGAGCCAGTAAAGTAACACAGCAGAAAATGACCGTGGTTCTTAAAATATTAAGGTTCCAGGGCTCGGTTCCGGGATGGTTTAAGCCTAGCTTTACATATTTTAAATATTTATACTTACATAGAAGACTTAATATTTACAAATACTTAGTTGCTGCTCCACCCGAGCACCCCGAACTCCCTCTCTAGTGTTTTTAGTCCCTCCTATAAAAACCCACTTCTTTATTTTTCTTCTTGCGAATGTCTTTTTTGGAATGAACAGTTTCCACGTCCCGAGTATTTTCAAATTGCTTAGTGTGTTTGTATTTCTGACGTTTGTGTTTCTTGTCAACCGTTTCATCTATTGAGGATCGTTCGTGAGACGGATACGAGCCTTTCTTGGAATTCTTAAATTTTTCTTGCGGAGGTCTATCTAATTTTTTGTACTTATTTTTCATGTCGTCTTTACTCCAAGCCTCATTTCGCTTGGTCGCTTTATTTTTCTTAAAATCTCTGTCTTGCGTTGCAGAATTCCCTGGCTTTGAATTTTTTCGACTTGTTTTTTCCAACAAATTTACATCTTCGTCGCCTTTGTCCACTGCCTTTTGTTTCTTAAGCTTCACTGGTTTCGGATGTCCTTTTTTGGCACGGGAATCCTTCCGGTTTAATTTCTCTGGTGGATTGTCTCCTACTACAAAGAAGTTTTCTCCGTGATGTAGTGCGACCTGGTTCTCAAGACCTGCTTTCTCATTACCAGAAAATTTGTTCTCATTTATGTCTATCGATTTTTTCTTCTTCAACGTCTGTTTGTCTCGCGGCTGAATTGTATCCCATGTCTCCTTAGGTGGTATTTGTGATAGGTATTTCTTTTTAAATTTTTTGTTTGGTTTGTTGTCATAAAATAGTTTGCCTTCCGCAATCAAATCCCAATTTTTGACTTCCCCAGTTTTTGAGTTTTCCAGACCGTTATAATCATTAAACTCCTCTGCGTTGGTCTTCTTTAAAGTATATTTGAGATTATTCATCTTAAAATCACGTTTTGTGGAAGGTTTAGACACGGGTAGACTGCTATCTTCGAGTTTAATTGTTTCCGGGTGAAATCCAAACTTGACCTCATGGGATGTCTTTACATTCTCATTGACGAAGTCCGCAAAGTTAACATTTTTTTTGTTGGTTCTTTTTTCAAAGTCAGTTTCGTCAACAAATATGGGACCCAGCTTCTCAAATTCTTGTTCAAGAAACGCATTTGACTCATCTTGGATTTTTTTCCGGCGTGTATGTTCTGTGGGATCATCTCGTATTACTACAATGCCCCCCAGTTGCTTGGTTGTATTTTGAAATTGATCGAATTTCTTAGCAAGCTCGTCAATACTTTTCACCACGTACGCTAACGTTGTCTTGGATGTCACGTCGGGGTCTGAAAATGCGCTATGGGTGTGCTCATGTCCTGAAAATCATAACGCATAACTTACTGCAGCAAGACTAATAATAATAGCATAACGTACCTTAATAGCATACCTTAATAATAGCACATTGCTTTAAACTTGCTTTTAGTCTAACGGAATCAGACCATTTGAATTATCATACTGTTATTTTTAAACTGGTGTGACGACAGTAAACCACTGGACACAGTTTCCTCCTGGCGAGTACTACGAATAGGAGGAGAACAACGCATAGGAATTTCTGTCTCGTACTCATTGTAAGCAACCAAGTTTCCCACACCAATACCAACCGCAAGGACAACTGAGATCAATACTCCGAGTGTTAGCTTTTGATTGATTTTCCGATTCTCATGGAACTTATAGGACTTTTCTCCTTTCCCCCAAATCGGCTAATACAAACAAATAAAAAGTCAATAATTACACACCAATTAGCCATGATCGTTTTTAAACCATACCTATGGAAAATGTACATATAAATGTAGCATAGCTTACCCCGTCATCAAGAACTGGAGCATTAGAAACAGAATCTTCCCTTGGAATTACAGCGGAGTTTGAACAAGCAAACAACTCATTGCTTAAGGAAATTAAGCTTTCGTTGTTTGGATTTTCAATCGATGTTGTGGCTTCAGTATGCACAATATCTTGAACATTGTTGTCATCTTTAGCATCTTGACCCGAAATGATTACTAAACTCTTCTGAGACTCCTCATCAGTGTCCTTTGACTCATTGTTAACAGTGCTCGTCTCGGACCAATTACTTGCTTCAAGTTGCTGCTCCGCGAGAGGAACCGTAGGAAATTCCTGCTCAGCAAGCTTTTTTGCTACTTCCAATTCTTCTTCGTCGAAATCACTCCATGTCAATGCTTCAATGCTACTCTCATCTTCATCCGATTCCTTAACTTCCAACCCTTCTTTCTTGCTGTGAGAATCTTCGATCCCTTCCATGACCAACTCTACCGTCTCGTCAGCCATAAGTTGTGAGTTTAATTACTTTACTTATACACTTGAGACCCGTCAATCTGTAAATTAAAAAAAAAAAAATACACAGTTATATCAGTTCAGACCACAATCTAAGATTAAGCAAAGTACTACTCTAAGAAAGACGTCTATGGGTCTTCAAAGTGAACTTATTCTTTATAATCTTTAGGGCGAAGATTTCTTTTGTGTCCGTACTTACTGTATCAAAACGAAATTTAAATTTAAAACTACATAAAAATAAGATAATTTTGGGGTTTCTCTGTAGTCCACATAATAAAACATTTATTTCTTCGTTGTAAAATTTCTTTTTCTCTATCTGCCCCCCTTTTCCCAGTTCTCTCATGCTTCCCACTTGTCATCTTATTTTGGTTTCTTTTCACTCACTTTCTCCTTCTGAACACGGCAGAAAGAAAACTGTTCCAGTCAACTGAGCCAGAAAATGTGAAAAAGGATTCCCTGGACAAAATACATTTTTTGAAGTGATTATTTTCCAAGTACCTACAGGTTACACAGCTAATAATTGATATTAATCAGTGAAGAGTTCCTTGAAAAAAATACATTATTGGTTGCGTAATACACAATAATACTATAATACCAAACACCAACAAGAAAACGCGCCCAACCACATTTTGCAAAATGTTCAGTCTTCAGCACGCAAAAAATTAAGTAGGTCACTGTGCCCTTTTTATCATGAAGAATAGAAAGGATTTCTCGGAGGACTCTGACTTTGAATTTAATTATACAGTGAAAAAAAAGGTCAAAGATACATGAACTGGCCCTTAATGTCATTGTTAGACAGAATATCTATATTGATAAGATTTAAAATTGAACTTGCAAAAAAATAAATAATAATAATACCCACCTACGCAAAAGGACGACTCCACACGTTCCTTCAAGCCATGCAAATTCGTGTCTCCACCGTCTAAACTCTAATAAACGATCACACTGATGAATCTTTCAAAAAAGAGCACTGTCAATAGTAACAACAGACATTCAAATGGGGCCGTCGCCACAACGCAAAAAAAAAGGCGAGCTTTTGGATGCTCCTACCAACATTAATAAAAATCGAATCATGGAATGATATTCGTCGCAAAAAAGTGGGAAAAAAACAAAGAAGTACTGATATATGCGAAACACAAAGGGATACTTATTTCATGGGAATGGGCAACCTTCAAAAAAAAAAAAGTCTGCTGGGTTGGTTTTGTAAACACAAACAACGACGCATGGTATAAGTTATAACTTGGATATCGCATGTAAAAATGTGCCTTTCACTTATATAAATATATATGGGGGGAAAGGCAAGAACTTTTTTGGATACATAGGACGACTCCAGCAACGTGGTGACGCGTCACACGAACGTTCCTATGCTTTTTCCTGGGCCTTCGCACACTTTCAGCTGATTCATCCAAAGCTCCTGGATAATATTTTGGGCATGTGAGCCCAGCCTGGAGATTTCCAGTAGAAACTCCTCTATTGGGTGCCAATATGTGGTGAATACCTAACGGAAAAATAATTTTGCGAAAAATGTGCATAATTTTGGCGATTTTGGAGGAAAATGAGGACTCTGTTCCAGATCTATTTAAATGCCTGGAATCTCCACCTCCACGTAATTGGGCTGTTGATGCACACTCAAATACTACACTTCTCACATGCATAAACGTTGGGTGTGGCGAGTGACAAAGGTTTAACTGTATTTATACAAGTTCAAATTGCCTCAATCAAAAATGTTTACAAAATGGAAATATTTCCAGTTAAAGTGTAAGGAGATTGTTCGAGGTATTTGACCTAGCCTGGAACACCTGGAAAAGGTGATGATGATGAGTCAATAAAAACTTTTGTGGCAAATAGTTGAGTACACGTTAAACAAATGAGGCGATGGCACCAACAACAGGACAAAAAATGAATATGCGCGGATAACATCGATTTTGCACGTAATTTTTATTTAATTCCAATAATTTTTGACGATCCTCAGGAGACATAACTTAGCACCATCCAATAACTAAATATTAGTGGGTTCATTACAAAAATAACTACCTTATGTATTATTAATATTAGAATAAAAATTGAAAGCAAAAGGAGCTACGGGAATTAAGGAGTAGTTGAGGATGAAACAAATATATGTAGTGACATTACATGTGCGGAATTATTAATTATTATTTTTTATAATTGCATCAAATGTAATCCCGTGATTTCAACCTGGGTTGACACATCACATGGCATTATTGCCTTTTTGGGGGGTAGCTTTCTCTTTTTTTTTTTTTTTTTTGCAACCGAAAACTGATGAGACGACAGATCTTTCCCTGTTGAATGTTGAATGGATGAAGTTCCGTGGTCTGTAAGTCTCTTTATGAACCGGTGGAATTACACGGAGGTAAACGTAATCAATTCTTGTAAATATTTCGGGATCATCCCGGATCGTAAGTGGGTCATCGGGTTTTTGGCGAGTTGGGGGTTATGTGGTACAAAAATCATTTGTCCATAAGTATATGAACATGGATTTGGTGTGCTTTAACTCGGGCAGCTCTCACATCCCACCATTTTTGAAATAGGGAATTAGGCAAGTGCAATCCAAACAAGTTAATTAATATAATCATTATCCATATTATAGCATTACAATCACTGATATTTGTAGACATCGTACATATACGCATTCTTTCCATGACCCAAACAAATAATTGCATGAATTATCAATTGCAAGCACATTTTGGAACCAAGACTG
This sequence comes from Disparrhopalites patrizii, assembly GCA_034698585.1. Lineage (NCBI taxonomy): Eukaryota > Metazoa > Arthropoda > Collembola > Symphypleona > Sminthuridae > Disparrhopalites > Disparrhopalites patrizii. The sequence continues at coordinate 11,829 of JAQGBT010000423.1, forward strand.
GACTCCTTGTGGTATTTCAGAGATCGAATAGAATGATGGGCATAATGGGTAACCATATTGGCCTCAATGGCGAAAACCTACGTGATAATGTGATCTAACCTAAAAGTCCTGTATGTGCGGAATGTGACTGATTAAACGGGACTTTTTGAACGAAACTGAGCATCCAGCATGAGATGTTTAGGAATTTAGGTGCTTAGGAAGTAATTGGTACAAGAGGAACATTTTAAGAGATGGCCAAAGGTATATATGATGCAGACAATGTTAAGTTTAACAATTGAGAGTTGTGACCTGTGACATTTCAAAATTACGCAAACAATTCCAACAATTACTTTCATTTCGTGCAGAATTGTACGTAAATCAGTTCTGGTTTTCAATTGTTGAAAAAATCGTAATTTAATTACAAATCCAAAGCGAACAATACAATCGATTTGCATAGAATTGTAATCATTGAGTTATCTTTCATAAAAAAAAGTATATTTTGTAACTCTAAACTCGTGCTTACGACTGATGCACTTCTATTAATTGGTAAAAATTGCCATTATCGGGTTGAATATTTCTAGTTCTGATCACCCTGATCAGTCCTCGTAACACGCAATGCGCTTATTTCACGCAAAAAAGCTAATTTCAACGTTAGGGTGGGGTACAAAATACTGCACGTGAGAAAAGCACCAAATAATGTTTCTTGCACTAATTGTTTTGCAGTTTTGTGTCAGATAAACTGATTAGAGGGGAAAAAACTTTCTCCATATTTTTAAGTCATTATGTATCCCACCAGCAATACCTCCGAATTCTCAGTTGCATTAAGCTCAACCCTAATTGTGTCCGTTAGGACGAACCTGGCTACATGTTACGTGGTAGTGTAATTTTGTCGCAATAAATATGTGTTCACTGCCTAGGGTGCGCATATTAAAACACAATGATTGTAGTCTATGTGTATACACCTATGTTAGGAATAATACATACAATTACTTCAAAATTTTATTAATTCTACAATATAGGCGTGTAAAAGGTAAAACTAGGCAAATTTCGAACGAAACTGTGACCACGGCGTTACTGAATGATATTATGATAGCAAGAGTTGAATTTATTTGAATCTTTCTGTTACACCGCGTTATTTCACTATTAAATCTATCAATCAAGGTCCAGCTTGTGCCGGCTTATTAGATGACTACTGCAGTGCGCTCTTGACTCCTTGGCTTTCTGAATAGCAACTTTAAAATCTCTCATCGTAATGGGTCGAAGGGACATACTTCGCTGGCCTACTATAGAAATTTGCCCAGGAATATCGTCCGAACTTTCGGGCGCTTCTCTTGCACCTCCAAACCAACTGGTAAACCACGTGGATGAGCTACAATGAAAATGGGATGTAACAGCAATAAGAATTTACAGAATAAAAGGAATAACGAAAGCAGATATTAAACAAAGCTTACTTTGTACTATCCACTCCACTGCTTTCAGGCAATGATGTTAAACTATCCCCATTGCTTCCAAGCTGTAACTCCGCCAAGCATGAAACGGCAGCCGATCTTGCAACTTCCTTCAAATCGGATCCGGAAAATCCATCTGTGAGTTTTGCCAGTTCATCTATATCGAACTCAGCGAGCTCTTCATTCCGTAAGGTTAGGTTTAGAATGTGTTTCCTTTGATTGAGATCAGGTAGCGGAATATGAAATTTGGCTGCCATCCGGCGAAGAATAGCAGAGTCCATATCTTTTGGTCGGTTTGTAGCACCCATAACGACCACAGTTTTCCTGGGGTCAGTTATTAATCCATCCCATAGAGACATGAACTGAGCCTTCATCATGGCAGTGACTTCGTGATCTTGGGTAGCTCTTAGGCGAAGTAATGAATCAATTTCGTCGATAAATATAATACAAGGTTGTAACTTTTCTGCTAGCGAAAATACAGCAGCAGTTAACTTTTGCGACTCGCCGTACCACTTGTCCGTAAGCACGGACACATCCAGATTTATGAACCAACATTTGGCTTCTTTCGCCATTGCCTTTGCAATGAGAGTTTTCCCACAGCCGGGCGGTCCATGAAGTAGAACACCTGTTCAAATGATTCATCTTCATTCATTTGAACTGTAAATATGATCAACAATACTTTACATCAAGAGCTCAAAACTTCACCTTATACATTAAAATTACCTTTAGGTGGTTGAATTAACTTTGACATCCGTGTGACTTTGTGTTGGGCCAGTACCGGGAAAATGACAGTCTTTTTGAGCTGTTCTATTACATCATCAAGACCAGCTACATCATCCCAGGATACATTGAGATGTTTTGGATCCACCAAGTGACTAGCGATCATCACTTCATATTCATTCAAATGAACATTCTTGACTCCTAGACGATCCATGAGTTCCTTTGCTTTGGATTTTGCCTTCTGCTTCTGTTGATAGGTCGGATCTGCATGTCGGAGGACCCACCTAACGAAGTAAAACGTTAGGAGACCCATAGCACCCGCTCGCATGACATGGTACACCACTTCCCTTAATTCCCTCTTAGCTGGCATGTCTTGAATAGGCACGTCCTGCAATTTCGACAAGCCAGACATTTTTCCTTGGATATTTTGGAAGACTCCTCTAAAAGGCTCCTTCAAACACTCACTGAAATATGTTGAACGCTCCACGATTATTCCAATTAGATGTAGAACTTAAAATATACAAATAACTAAACTAAACACACGAGTCACAATTTCACAAATAAGAAATCAGTGTGAGGTATACTATACTGCAAAGTCGGAACACGAAATAGAACGATTTTCTGGGTTTACTACGCCAAAAAGTATGTATATCACATGAAGGCTCTGCATATCACACTGTATGCAGTGAGTTAGTGTGATTTCTTTTTTATACAGCAAAAAACCCACAGATGGGCATTCTTTGTTGACTGCGAATTTTCTCGTACTGCGAGCCCAACAGTTCCAGGCACCGTGAGTTCAGCGCGCCCACATTTGAATTGCGCTCTAGAACCCAGCGCGCAGTCCCACCGCGCGATTTCAGTCGAATAACTTTTCACAAAAAAACGTGTTATATTAACACACAATTGGGAAATGGAGCTGATTTTATTCTATTTGGTATTTCTGTTTCCGCGCCAAGTGACCTCGAGCGCCATTTTCGTTTTGAAATTAAAAATGCGCGTTATTCGCGCATTTTGAGTTTGAAGGAAGTACAGAAATTCTGCCCGGCTGCGATCAATAGCACAACCGAGTCGAGAGGGTTTTTTTTTGTACTACTGAACACTACAGTATATAGAGCAACGACGATATCGAATGCGCACTGGGCCACTCTCACTAATATATTCTTGGCTCCATTGTAAACCGAGCAAGGGAAACATATGTACATGGAGTTTGGGCAAAGCTTTGGTATTTTACATTAAGTAAGTACTGGTTTGATTTGCTTAGCACCTTTGTACACAAAGGCATTCCTTCTAATCTCATTTACATGGATAGCTTGATCCCCCGATAGGTATTTTGTCGTTCAGAAGCGCATGGCTGTAATCATAATAAAAACAATCGTATTTAATCGTATTTGAGGGATCGTAGTTGATTCGTCCATGAAAGACCTTCTGATCTGTCGTTCAGAAGCATTTCATCATCTGATGCTAATGAATCACCGCTATAAAGCAGGGCATTGCACTTTTAATTTAATGTACGGTTTGGGTGCAACCACCTGGAGGCACATTGGCGGCGATTTCAATTAGAAATTATAATTATTATATATTTTTATATATTTAATATTTTTAATTAAGTATACAGACATGTAAAGGATACATAGAGTGTATACAATAAAATAATGCGGGTGGCTATGTTACCAGTCCTACATAAGAGTTTAATTTTATGGAAAGCTTCTCCATATGTATTAGAAATCCGGATATATAAAAAAAAAATATTTTTGAAGGTTTCCTATCGTGTCTTATCTGTTGGGTTTCGAATTTTATTATCTGCGTATTTTATTTACGCATTTAGGTTTATGTAATATTTGTTATTTACGATCGTGTTTTACTTGGGACTTGGGAGGAAAAAAAGATGACACAGTAATTGACTGCGCCAGGAGACAGGACGGTTTGGGATGGACTAGGACTAGGATTATATACAAACAATTTTGAACAAAGAACAGACGAGATTGTACACCATTGAGACACCCATTTTTGGCACGATCACAACTGGCTAATTAACTAATTTTGATTTGAGATGGTACCCATCGAACTTGTAAAAACTCCAAAGGGGCTTTGAATTGAACATCATTTCTTGGGCACGGACTGAAGTTGTACTGTAGGGGAATGGGGCAAAGTGATTGCAACGGGAATACAGGATTTTTAGGATGATTCGACATGTGACAATAGACATGGAGAGATTTTTTAACCAATAAGCTGATGACAAAAGACGCAATTGTGTTTGTTATCCGTTTATTTTTTACTACGGAGTTTTTGTGTACTTATTTTTTGTATTTTACAAATAATTCCCAACACCCGAAAAAGAACGACAGGATGGAGGCTAGCAGCACATAAGTGCATTATTCTCCTGGATGTAATAAAGTAATAACCTTTTAGGCGTAACCAGGTTCCACTTGGAGGGTGCAATTCCATTTAGTTATTGTTCGACATTTTTGAAAGCAAATTACGTAATGTATACGCGCAGATACACTAAAAAAACGTCACTATCCCTGGAAGCTAAATTCATAAACATAAACCATGGAAATATCAAGTAGACAAGTACTTCCTGCAGCTATTTCATCAACTCCTTTATCAGGTTATCAGCGTAAGGAAATGAAAAGTAATACAATTACACTATTACACAATATACGGGGAAAACAAATACGCACATATTTACATTTTTTACATTACCTGAAGTTGAAGTACGTAAATCTATTTAAACAATGTCGCTAAAGTAGCTAAAGCGCGGGAAAAGAAAATGCATTTCGAGTTTATGGACATTCTTTTCCGGGCATTGTTCGAACTTTGAACGCTACCCGTAGTCCCGTATAACCCGGGATAGGTGGCCCACAATTAGCACTGTGTTCTGGAAGGGTCAAATGTTTACAATTGTGGCAATCTTCTTGCTTATCTCAATTGGATTCTTAATTGGAATTATAGGCTTCAAAAACATTACCTCGTAGGTTTGAAACCAGCATAAATAATTTACTATATATGATATGTGATATGATATGTGACAATGTGACACATTGAAAATTAAGCACAAGGCATACGTTTTTTTTTTATATTCCTGGAAACATTGTCCTTCCCCTTGACTGGAGTCCAATGAAGCATCTTGTCCCACTTCAACGCAATATACAAACGTTTTGAAACACGAGAAAGAGCCGTTTTTTATTTTTTGCTTCTGGCATAAACTGACATTCTGAAACCCGACTTAGTAATCTCGAGATGACCCGGACGCTGGAGGATGAGTTATTCCATTTAGGAAGGATTGTATATCACATATTTTGTCCATTCCTCTATAGCATTATTATTCTCTAAAATTGCCAATAAAAACCTCCCGGGGACCTACTTGTGTGTATTTCTTGGACATCCTAAATCATTCAAGCCGCTCTGTACCTCCGGAGCCTTCCTTCATCCCAGCCGCGTCCTTGACAGGATCTGGAGGATGAAAACGTTTCCTATAAGCAAAAAAAAAAAAGTGAGCCTGTGAGTCGTCCGTCGAAGTTGCGTCGTGAGTTGAGACGTTGAGAGGTGCGAAGGGGTGAGGTTTGAGTCGACTGGCAGTGTTTTCCTTATAGAAAAAAGCCAAAGCTAGAGAGATATAAGGGATAATAAGGGATGGATGATACAAATATGTTTAATACTATACTAAATAGACGTTTACAGGTTTACATTTTACATGTGTGAGTATAGGACAATGTTATTATACATCCCGCCTTCCAGGACCTACCACTCCAGACACTCCAGAGACTCCAGACTGAGTCCATAGAAAATTTCGTGATCACTTCTCTTTCTCCATCACGGGCAGAATTGGGACAACAAGCTCTGAGATGGCACCACACGGAATTTCCAAGATGTTATAGGCCGTCCTTGCCAAATGTTAACATTTAACAGTTAACACTATAAGGACACTATAGGGACTTGCGCTTTATTTTTTCACGAAATTGCGCTTAAAAATTTTTAGGGTTTGCTTTTAGCGCTTTGTCGTTTTTTGGCTTTTATTTTGCACTTTCTCATTTTTTGCAGTTATTTAATGGGTTTATGTTTTCTGCAAAATTTGTATGTGTATACATCACAGACAAACAAACCTTCTTTCCATGCGGATTAAGCCGCATTTGGGCCTTTTATTTACATTCGAAAGTTCGAAACTCCTAATTTGAAAGCCTATTTTGGCGTGTAACGAAGACATTTTTATAAACAAGTATGTTGTGACATGCTCAGTTGGTATTTTTGTTTGCATATTTGTTATAAATTACGGGAAAATCTCTTGAAACGTTTAGCGTTTAGCCTAAACGGTTTAGGTGTGCTTGATGCCATGAATGCACGCGCTTTATGCTGAAGAGTTTCAAGTTTTCAAATAAAGTTTCATTTTGTATAAAATTATTTTCGCACACTATTGAAAGTGGAAGTAAAAGCATCTTTCTCAGGATGGAATTGTTACTTAATTTTACTGCTTTGGCTGGAGATATGAGACTGCGGAATTATGCACTGGAGAAGTTTCAACGTTTTTCATAATTCTGAGTACAGATTCTAGAAAAATATGTATTTGATTATTTTTTAAGACTCCTAATAATATTGCTAGCATTAGAGTTCCTTATTGGTTCCAGTTCAATTTGCGGGTATCAATTTCGTTATACCAAGTTCGATTTCAAGTTCCAAAATATTTATCTTTTACACTTGCATACTTGTTAATTTGTTTTGAAAAAATAATACTCGAAATTGATTAATATTCTTTTATTCAAATTGTTGAGTTCGGAATTCTGATTCTTAAATCTGTCCGAAACCGAGTTTTTTGACTGAAACTAAAAATATATTTCTAATAAAACACGTTAGAATATGCAATTTTAACTGTTTTGCTTATTTTCTTGCTTCCAATCATGTTCTAAACTACGTGTTTCATAAATCTACTTTTTCGTTTTTAGCTCTTTGCCTTCTCTAGCAACAATTAACTTCACTTTGCAATTCCCAATTGACATCCCAATTATACTCCAGAGTTTCAATTGTGAGTTCAATTTTGAATGGTAATTTCTAAAACTTGAAAATATAATTATTTCACCATGTTTTTTTTTTATCTGAGCTCGAATTTTGTCCAATTAAATACTCGTTGGAATTTGATTTCAATTTCGAATGGTAATTTTGGGTCTTGATTGCTAAAACTTGAAAACAGAATTATTTTACCTTGTTTTTTTTAATGAATTTCGAATTTTGTCAAAATGCGTACTTACTGCAATTTCAAGTTTGATTTCAAGTTCAAAATGAAACTAAAGTAACCTAAAAAAAGAACTCTGGAGCTTGGAATAAAGATGTAATTTTCGCTATTCTGGAAAAATTCAATTTGTGGGTAGAGTAAACAGGTATGTTGAAGCACGCTGTCGCCCTCTAAGAGATTCTCCTTTTATGGGAGTTTGATCGAAGCTTCTTTTCTTGTTCTTGTTGGGCCTCATAGTTTCTGGTCGGAGTCTTTTCTTTATGATTATATGTAATATCTGTAATATATGTCTATTTATAGGACGTTGTAGGAGAAAACGAATTTGGCGCTGTCGGACCGACTGGCAACATGCGCGTTGGGAGTTTTTTTGTCAAAATGTTTGTTGGGGATGATTTTCCTATAGCTTTTGCTTTGCTTGTTGTCTGCGGTAGCGGTAGCGGTATAAAAATGTTATAAAGGGACAATCGTCAATCGTGTACTGTATAGCGGCTATATCTGTTTTTGTCGGTATCCGTCTCGTCTTGTGTTCATCAAATGCGAGAGTCGGAGTCAAAAGGACTAAAAAAAAGAAGATTTTTGGTTTTATCCAGTCATTTTACCTTTTTTTCCCATTAAAAGATCCAGTCGCTTTTGTTGTGTTTTGATCGTTGGTTTTTTTTTTTAATTTCCTTGCATTTTCCAAGGTTGTAAGTTGTAATAGCTTTACTGATCAGTGAATAATACGGTGTCCCCCTCCACACCTGTACCTATAAGATTTCGGTGAAGTTGAGAAAGGATTTTCTGGTGAGGGATTGACAATTGATTTTAGTCGCGCCACCAAGACATTTTTTCTAGTTTTGGAAGAGGTGAACCTTAAGGAATTTGATCATCATGGGGAAGAGACGAGATGACAATTCTTCCAAATCCGGCTCCCCTCCCAGGAGTGACGGCGGCAGTGGGGAAGAAGCTGAGGGGGAAGAGTTTATTGTGGAGAGAATCCTGGAGAAGCGCATTGTCAGTGGAAAGACTGAGTATCTTCTCAAATGGAAGGGCTATTCAGAGTAAGTCATTTGATCGGATCTTTGTTTTTTTCACCTGTGATGTAAATAGAGGAGATATTGTACATTGACTTTTGGATGCATGAATGCATGATTGGTGTGACTTCCTTTTTTATGGTTGCTGAGGGATGGATGACAAGCAAGAGTCCTGATTTTTGTCCTGTATGTAGTACAATGACAATGAATTCTTTATGACGTGTTTTTGGCTCGTCAACAGGGAAGACAACACCTGGGAACCCGAGGATAATCTTGGTTGTCCGGAACTAATTGAAGAGTTTGAGAGGAATTGGAGGAAAGAGCAGGAGCGGAAAAATGCGGAGAAGCAGGAGCGGGGTGGTAAGAAGCGAATGTCGGAACCGGAGGTCAAATTCTCATCGAAGGATGACAAAAAAGAAAATCGAAATAAGAAACCCAAACTTGGTTCTAAGGTACAATGTTTCTGATTGTGCAGGTGCAGACTTATTCCTTTGAAAATTGAACTGAGGATTTGATTCTGTATACTTTGGCTGTATTAGGAAATACCCAAAGGTGACGTGACCGGATTTGACCGAGGATTGACTGCCGACAAAATCATTGGAGCTACGGATTCTTCCGGTGAACTTATGTTTTTGATGAAGTGGAAAGATACGGATGAAGCAGATCTAGTTCCCGCTAGACAAGCGAATGTGAAATGCCCCCAGGTCGTCATTAGTTTCTATGAAGAACGATTAACTTGGCACACTAACAACGCGCAAGAAGACGAATCTGCAGCGGCTTAGGATTAGTTGACCTCGACAGTTACTTTTATTTACCGTCTTTAGAAGTTTTCGACTTGTATGTATTTCTATTTTCTATCCATTCATAGTGAAAATGCATGATCACATTGTAATTGTGAGGTAGTAGGTACAATCTAGTGGGTTTCATCACAATTTGTAAAATATTTTCTATGCCTTCTAATGCTAGCAATGTTATTAGCGAAGATTCTGGCGTTCAATATATCTTTCTACTTGTGTAAAAATGAATATGAATATAATTACTGATCACTATGTTGTTGTCGCTCGTAGTATTGTCTACATACATAACAACTTTTACACCATTCCACAAAAATATGCTTTATGTAACTTGTATCTTGGTTGATTGTATGTAACAACTTTTTCGTGACTACCTTAATGCTGTTTGTGCGTAAGAATAGGCTTTTCCTTATAAAGAGTAAATTGCCTTTCAAATCGAACCTAAAAATGGAGTAATTATAGGCAAGAAATTGATTAAAATCCTAGAAGATTAACGATAGTCTCGTGGTTTGTTCACAAAATCTGGGCGATAAGTGTAATATGGGGAAAGTGCTTTTTGTATTTGTGTGGTGAAAGTGTGGCAGCAGTGACTTTTCATTAAAAAAGGGTGACAACACTTGTGGTTTTACCTTATTTCCAACGGATATCGAGTTACTGTTTTGCGTTCGAAGCGTACTGTAAAAAGTCTTGCAGATCCACAATACTAAATAATTTCTAACATGTGTATTGTATAATTCATATATTCATGCTATCACGCGGCAGTAAATTTTTTATATTCGGTTTTAGTCTTAGTGTTCATTTTGCAGATCCTCTATTTGATGGATTTTATTGGTAGCACAATGTAACTGGAATGACTGAAGGCATTCATTTTTTTTAAAACTTAGAAAATAACGCTTCATGGATTGCACCAAATTAAACTGGAAATAGACATATTGTGTGATCAATAGGTCATTTTGCATATTTGAATCCGATACCTCTGGTACCTTACTAGAAAGGTATTTGAATCAATCCGGGGGGAAGGGGATGCAACTTTAGTACGGTATATTTGGGAATGAACGTCGAAATCAGCAAAGCATGCTAATAAAAATCTGCCGAAAATTTTGTGTCATGCTCCCCTCTCCTTCAAGTAGCCGCAGAAAGTGGGGAGAAGCAACGAATATTCGCATACAAACAGTACCGTGCAAACCGTACTTTCAACATAATGGTATTGCCTGATATTCAAACCAAGCGAGTCTTTGTTGGATCTGTGACTCTTGCAAAACCGAGTAATCATTTAACATTTCATCAAAATCAAAGCCAAACTATATGTATGAGGTTCCTATCCACCGCTGACCAAACCCTGAAGCTATCGGTTACAATTGTAGGAATAGTGTTATGTTATAGTTGCAAAAATATTATTTCTGGCTTGGGTCACTATTCGCAAGAAATATGGTGGGTGTTATGGTTAGCATTAGTTGTGCATAAATGAAACAGATAATTGTGCGTTTAAAGAACATATGTGTTGGTCATTCTGGTTGGGTACCTTAGAGTAATGTGCTTTTTCCCAAATGAATGCAAAACGTTACCTCCGACGTGGTGGCAGTTTACGAACATCAATTAAATAAGTTTTGGGTAAATGGCTGAGATTGAGTTCACTAGTTTCTATTGGCTCCGGGGGATTTTGCAGTGCACAATTATGAATTGAGACACATTATCTGCGCAGAAATTATGGCGGCAAAACTGCACATTTCTGTAAATATTTTGCATGAACGACGCTTAAATGACTATTTCCTCAGCATCGGGACAGCACTCTGCCGGTACTTGCGCTTTTTGGGTTGTACTAGAAATGTCTACATTCATACTCAAGTAATTACTTCACTGCTTCGATTATTAACGAAATGCAGATGCGAAAAATACATAAATTCCGTTTGAAAAGCTGAAACGTCCTTGTCATTATCTATTCTTTTGTACTGATCCCATTGGAACTTACAACTACAGTCCCACAGCGTTCCGTATGCTCATTGCTCATAAAATACCAGATGTGTAAGTACTAATATGTAAAGGTGCTTTTTCCAGCGCCAAACATAATTATTTTAGATTCTTTGTTCAGAATATGTAAGTAACCTTAGAATTCTTTTTGATGGGAGTTTAGCTTACGCTAATACAGATCTCGCATAACCGCTGCAAATGAGGCATTTTATTAAGATGTAAATCATACAGTCCGTTTGCCGGCGCAACGGTAAATGACTGCGCTTGGTGTACTAACAATCCTTTTTACAAAATAACTTTGAAATACATTCTTTTGGTAAAAAGGAAACCATGTCATTCTGTTACTCATTAATATAAAGTAAGACCAAACGAACAAAACAATTCACCTTTATAACATTAAAAATTAGCTAGCTAGACTGTCTGTGATGTGGTACAACAAGCAATTTTTTTTATCTTCAACGACGGCCTCTCCGCTTTAACGAAATAGAGCACTGCGGACAATACCATTTCCCCTTTGGGGATGAAGTGATTCCCACACAAGGGTAGTGAAACCACTCGATTGTACAGTCTTCATTATCGCAAGCAACCATGTCCCCGTATGAGACTTGATTACAAAGGCAATATCTAGGTTCACTGGGATCATAACTCCAGTCAGGTGCATCTGGAGTCGTCTCAACAACGGTCTCTTCAATTAATTCATCCGGAGGTTGCGTAAGAAGTTCTTGGTGTTGATTATGCTGCGATTTTCTCTTATTTCTTTTTTGTTCAACATTGCTAGTCACTCCTGTTGTCGCCGCAAGAGCTTGCTGCGCTGCTTGGTGGAGTTCTGCGTTTGCTAAAAGTTCCCTTCCCACGCTGAATTCTTGTGTGTGCAGACCCATGTTGATGGCTTCGTAGGATGCTTTGAGGCTAGCGGTGCGGCGACCCTGTTGCATTTGCTGAGTAGCTGCAATCGCCTGCGACGCTGCGGCTGCAATTGCATTTCCGCCTGCCCCCATGTGACCCAGACTGTACGATAATGCTGGGGTTGATGATCCTGCAGCATGCGCCTGACCTTTCTCTATAGACATTTTGCGTTCTTTCTTTTCTTGTTTGATCTGTGCGGCATTAGGGATTAGATACCGATTCTCCTTCTGACTTAAATGTGAGTCCCGCTCTCTTTCCCTCTCCCTAGCATGCGGCTGATCCAACTCTAGCGATCGCTTCTCTAAGACCTCAGTAATGCCTGCATTATCTGCTTCCAATTCCATTTTGAACTTGTGCAACTCCTGGTCTAACCTCCGTAAGTACCGGTCAACTAAATTGTACATGTCGTTAGCTTGATGAACTTTCTCATCGGCGTCCTCTAACGCTTTGTAATACTCCTTTCTTATAGTCTCATATTCAACCTCTCTTTCGACGGGTTTAAGTCGCTTCGCGTTACTAAAGAATGACTTGACACGATCGTCTAATTTGTCCGAAGCGTTCTGAACTTGTAGATCCAATTCTCGGATTTCAGTGAAACGATCTTTGAGTTCTTGAGGTAAATGTTCTATCATCTCCAAGTAATCCTCTAGGTACAGCATGGTTAGGCTTTGCTGAAATTGTCAGGTCTGCAAGGAAAATCTAGAAGAAAACACACAAAAACGCTTATTGAGGTTATTGCCTGACTATGACCACCAGAGAATGAAAAAATTTTCAAATGTAGTATATGTGGCCGAAATCTAGTCCTTTTTCCTTTTATTAAACTGTGTTTTCCTCATCCACCTCCCCCAAAATTGACTATAAAGGAAGGAATAATAATATAAAGTTCATCCATCGAATGCCGAAAAATGCGAAGCTGTCATTTTATTAATCTATACCAACACCAAAGGTTGAGGTATGGGTCATGTCGTGATCTATTTCGTTAGCACTATATACTCACCTACTATCACAAAAGCCAACAACATACAAAATGTGGAATCGATGTGACAAAATTCCTTTACAAAAAAAAAACAAAACAAAACAAACGTTCGGTTCAACATTAAATGTGCAGTAAAGTATAAACCTTCAATAACAAACTATGATGCATGAGATGGTCTGGCCTATGTAATTGGCTAAATTTTAAAACTTGAGAGGCTGCGCTGCCCACTCCATGTGATTTACGAAAGAGTGCACTGAGTGTATTAACTATGTATAAGTACTATATCAAACGTAAAAAAAAAACAAAATTGAAACACGATTTTCAAAATGAACACCACCCCTTCTTGTGCAAGAAATTTTTGGGTTTTTCTTTTCGGGACAGAGAAGATAATATGAAATGTAAAAATTAAGTAAACACACTTTTTTCGGTTTGTGTTGACGGAGATTTTGGTGGTAGAAAAGTTAATGACACTCTTCGGGTGGTGAAATAAATCCGAGAAAAAAAGCGTTTCAGATAGCGGAGAGATTGTTGAATTTTTGCTGTATAAAAAGTAATATGCACAGTTGGACAGTGTCTTTATTTGGGAACGTTGGAAGTATATACTAAAATCGTTCTGGTTTTCCCTATTAAATCAAAGGAGGAAAAAATATAATAGGCACTCCCTTTGAATTTATATAGAGTTTCTCTATAGACCCGTGCGTGTCCTTTTTCCCTTGATCTTTTTTCTCGCAGCTGGCAGCTTTTATACAAAGGATGCATTGCAGCAGAATATTGCTCGTCAGCACAAAGACCCACTCGTTCCAGGGCCATGCAGAGGCTCTATCTCTCTGTGTTTTTCCTTAATAAATTCTCACTCTCAAGCTCGAACCGCTCCATGGCGCTCAAATCCGCAATCGTCCCACTGTGATCCACATTTATTAATCATTCATTTAGGGACACGCAACTTCCGCTTTATTTTTGAAGAAATTGCGCTCAAAATTTTTCAGCGAGTGCGCTTTTTTGAAAATTTAACTGTGCTTTTAATGTCGTTCTTTTTTTTGCCGTTATTTCGCGCTTTTACCATGTTCGTCGTCATAAATTGAATGTGTGCTTCACAGGGCAAACCAAAAGCATAAATCGCGAAAAATTGCGGGGGGAAGTGCAAACTTTCAACAAATTCCGTAAAAAATTTGATACAAAAGAAAAGGCACGCCATTAGTGTTATTGATTTTGAGCTCAAAATCGGGGGAATGTGGTCCAAAAATCGGTTTCAAGAGGGCTTAGGTAATTTAGGAATCTTAACCTATACTGTGTCGTAATATTTTGGGTAAAAATAATATGGTCAATAAATTATCAAATAAAATCGTTAGTAAAATGACTTCGTAATATGTAATAGTCTATAGGCAATTAAAAATATTTGGTTGGTTTCCATGAATATGGGGAAAATACAGAGATTTCCGTGTAAAAACGTGTAGTTAATGTGAAATTACTCGTTTTCTCCAAAATTGTTAAAGCTAGTTTGACGATTTTTATTTGTTCAATACCATTCCGTCGGAGTCGGACATTCGCATTATTAAAAAAAAAAATGTCCATGTAATGTTTTTTCTGTAAAGTACCCTTTCGGTCGGTGCTTTCAGCACTTCATTTATGCACTTTCCAGTGGAAATGTGTTTCGATTAGTATAGTTTAGATAGTAATAATAATTAGCTAGGTTAAAATAAGTAAGGTTTTTAGGTTAAACCTCGATGTTGAAATTTTAGTGCGGACTCAGAAAATTGATACCTGTAAGGATTTATCTCCTGTGTGAAGAGCGCAATTATTTATACTGGTGTCAGCAATTATTACGCCTTTAAATCTCATCAAAATCCGTTTGGGTAATCTCATACATACGTATTTCTCCTGCAATTTGAGGAAACAATTCGATTGGACATCCGCAAATTTTTCCAGAATACAGGGCTTTTAATTCGTGCGTGTATTTAACCCGCTGGAAATAAATGTTTACGGAGAAATTGACACAACTGTCCAGAGAACTGTATTTAGACTGAATTATGTAAACCGGTATAACCGAAAGTCCTAATTTTTTCGGGATGACTTCGGATGTTCGGAGTTTTGCAATTCAATGCAGGTCAATATTGTGATGAGCTACACAAGTTAGGGATCCCCACTTCCTCTGCCCTGATTCGACCAGGACAGCCCTGATTCCAGCAGCCACCTCCAGTCTCCCGATCGCTGAGTACAAATTTCCGGGTAATATTAAAAATAGCTGTTTTTGTACTTTAAAAAAATTACACTACACTGAATACGTTCTGCACCGGAATTTGGTGGTTAAATAATCTTTATCATCAGCCATCAGTGCTATGTACTTTATACATACTTTCGCGTTACTTATAGCTTGAATTATTTGTATGAAATATTAAAAAATTGTATGTAAGTATTTATATACTAATAATATATAAATGATCATGTTTTCGTAAATACGAAATTTTTCCCGTAGTGGCTCAAAAATCTCAATAATACAAATTAGATTAAAATAAGTAATGTAATTTTGTATATGGCTTTTATAGCATGGAAAATTTAGATTTTGAAAATTTTCAATCGTTAATCAATTTTGGATCAGCCTTTGCGATGAATAACTTGGATTTCAGAAATAACGACGAGCATTAGGAAATAATTAAATAAGTACATATACAAGTTCAAATTCAAAGCGAGCCAAGAATTGAACATCTTGCATGTTATTTAACTGTTTTCTCGAGTGTCCTCAGTCGCCCCAGTGGGGATCCCTAGCTATATCATTCGTCATAAGTCCGATAAGGTCACTGTCCCGGTGATAAGGGCAAAAAGTTTTTTTCAGTATTAACGTCTAGAGCGACAGAGGTCAGATACCGGCTACTCACTAATCTTTGCCACTAAATTATCTAACCAGCTGAAAAGTGAAATTATGGTCCATGTACGAGCCTTCCTGACAAGTAAAATATATGGCTAAGCCTCTTGGGCACCGTTTGCAACGTAATGTACGTGTTCCAAAAAATTTGCCATGTATAAATTACGTTAGTTCACTGGCATTCATTAATGATTATGTAAATAACACGACCTCAAACAACTCTTAACCTGAGTGTGGACTTCCTTTCCAAGAGGATAGTTCTGATGCAATCTGCCCATTCCCTTTCAGAGGGTAGCAACTATACTACACAGAAAAACAGTTTTTAATAATGATTTAAATAATCAAGTTGATTTCTATGAAAATCTATTTGGATACAGGTCGACGACCGAGGATGCTGTCGATAAAAGCAGTACCAGAAGCGTCTGTGGCGCAAACAGAGGCGTCTATGGAAATGGACGACCCATACTTCAGTGCCTTGTCTATGCCGGAGGTATAGAAATTGAAGACATTATTTTCGCGAATTAAGATCATCTGAAGAGGTTTGTTTAATTAATTTTATATATATGCAAATCTTTCACATATGTATACACACATCCAACAGGTCTTGGAAAGCATATTCCAAAACCTCAGCAAAAGGGAGTTACGTCAATGTCGTCTTGTGAATTCATTATGGAATGAGGAAGTATGTCGACGGTTCCGCCAGAAGTGTTATGTGCGACTATGCGACCGTAATTTTTTAAATTTCGAAAAGCTCATTAAAAATAATGGCAAATTGCGCCTTCCGAATCCATTCCGGCTGTACAAGGTAAGCGTTCGGAAGCTGGATGATCGTAACTTGTCCAGAATCCTCAACTGGAATCCGCAAGCTGGCATTCTCAGCTGTTGCTTGATTGTATCTCAAACTTCGACCAATGCCTACTACCAGAAGAGGCTGGTATCTATTTTAGAGAAAAATAATTTGTGCCTCGACACCCTGACGTTCCAAATGTACCGAGGGATCTATTTGGGCTACGTGGCACCAGAAGGTGATATTCCTACTCTCTCTTCGCTGCGGAAGGTAGTCATTAATAGCAAAGCCAGGGGAGTCCGAATTCCCGTTGAATCCATTAGTTTCATCATCAGCGTCATTAACTCCGCACCCAAACTCAAGTACCTTGAAATCAACTGTGATCAAGAGGATGTGTTGCTTCGGATCTCCGAACAAGCGAAATTACAAAGCTTGCAAAGTTTCTATTGTGAAAGCCTCACACTACGACAGCTAGAAGCTCTCTGCACTGCTAAAATCCCTAATCTGGCCAAATTACATCTCAAGTACAACGATACATCTTTACAGGATGAGTATATCAATCCATTAAAATTCCACTTGCTCATTACAACCTTTGCATCTACCCTGGAAGAGTTGAGTATGTCTTGGATCAGTCATGACAATAATTATAGCTTCCCACTTTGCCCCAAATTGAAATCTTTGACACTGTACCTGTACGAAGGTTCCATGGCAGCAGTGAATCCACTTTGCTTCCCAGCTTTACAGAATTTCAGCTTGGTAGAATACATTGAATACCAGGATGCCACACCCATTGCTCATCCAGAAGTTCAGTCCTTCAGTATGGAAGACTTCAGTGGGATTTACTTGGACGAAGAATTCGACATGCTCCTGAATTTCGTGGAGGAGCAATTTCCACAACTAAGTAAACTGAAGATTCATATGGTTTTGAACGACACTTCCATTCGCACTATCGTAACCACGTTACCACTTTTAAAGGAAATGCATTTAAGGGTTGGTCCCCTGGTTACGGAAGAAGCATTTACTGGAGTACCACTAGGCGTTAACATTGACCAGCACATGGAGAACGGTGCAGATTTGAAGGACCTTAGAATGTTCCCATCTTTAGCTAACATGCGCTGTAAGTGATTTATCTAATTTGCTTTTTTACCGAGCGTTGAACCACCTTAACCTTATGCTGATATGCTCACGCATGTATATATAGACCTAGCCTTTTTGGATGTCTCAAATTTTCCGGCTGGTCCCCAAATAACCGATGCTGCGATAACACACGGAATGGGAACAATGCCAGCACTTGAATGTCTAATAATGAATTGGGTATTACAATCCTTCCCTTTGAGAAATATGTTTTTTAGAAACTTAAATATTTATGTTTTGTACGTGCCAATCACACAAGGACTTCTTTTTGCTCATGCAGGACTCGTCCCTTTCACTTCAGAATATTGTTAACTGCCTAAGTCATCTGAAATGCTTGAGAGTAAGTGATTGGCACCACATTCAACCCTCTGGTACCTTATTCCAACTGAAAAAGTTAATGCCTCAGCTAGAAATACCCGGACAAGGTGAGTAACCATGCAGATGCAAGATATAAACCATCACAGGAAATCCACAGGATTGCCACTGGCCAACTAGATAATAGTATGTTTTAAACGACATGACAGAAATTGGTACAATTAACAAAAATTTCCACATGATAATATCTTTGTGTAATTAATTACCACGTTTATTTTAACGTGAAACAATTTGTTTGCTTTCGTTACGTCATGGCTAACCAATAATAAGTAGCACAGTCATTTGTTTATATAGTCATTTAAATTTAATTATTATTATAATACTAATTAACACTTGTTGGATGTAGCGTCACTCCACCCTACGCCGAACTGCACAGGGCACAGTAACAAGAATATTTTTGATTCATGTATAGTTCCACTTGCTAATTAAATTATAGCGATGTTTCGGTAAGAGCTTTCAACAATTTACGATTTCCCCGTGATTCGATAACGTGTTGCATTGCTCATTAAATTAAAACCAGCGGTTCGAAAATAGGTTTCGCTAATTACTTTTTAGTCTATTTTCGTTCCATACACGGGAATGCAAAATGCAACCTTTAACTGACTACAAGCCAAGGTAACGGGTTTATTTCATTTCAATCTCAGTATTCTTTCTTTGTCTCTGGCATGTTGGGAAAATCTCATCTCCGCGTTACTTACACAGTCTAACACAGCAGCCTGAAATTCTCTTCCTCTGAAAAATAACACCGGTTAAACTTTTGATACGGGCTTATACAGTTAGGAGGCAAATTTTGAAGGCACTATTTCATTATTGGCAATAAAACCATAGTTAATGTTAATAATTTCTTCAACTTCTCCACTTTTGCTAGTCCATTTGTGTAAAAGCAGAATAAATGTTCCTTAACACTTAAGGCTTGCTTCAAAGTCTAAAAATTCCATTGATTTACATTTCGAAGTACTACAGGAGTTTTGCTTCACCCGTCATGTACCATTATGTAAGAAATTTGATACTTTATGGAGTTCAGTACCGAGATCCAGAGGAAGATTCGCAAGACTTGAGTCACCGAATCTGCTATGAAATGGCCATTTTTGTACACAGCTAGTCTCAACACCAGACAGAGTATACTTTTAACGCTGCAATAATACTGAGAGATATTTATCCAAACATGTATGTATGTATAATTGGTTATTGTATCTATTGTTACAATCGTTTGCACAGGCAAGGCTTAAACCACAAATGAAATAGTTCCTGGGTCCAGACCAACTTTCAGAAAAATAATGCAATGTACTTAATTGGAAAAACGTAATAGTAAATCAGCAAACAGAACCGAGGCTCTTAAAAAGGTTCTGGGTATCGGTCCCAGCATGGTTTAAGCCCTGCGTACAACTGGTACGTACAACTACTTAATACGCTGATCATACACATACTTTGTCATAACGTATGATATTTCATAATGATAAGTTGCACACCGATCACAATAATTCAAAAGGCAAATTCACAAAACCCCCCACTAAGAATAATACAATCAATGTAGCAATAACAACGGTACGGGTGGTATTCAGGTTTAATTCATTTGTCACGCACACTCAAGACAATTTTTGAGTGAGTAGATGTGTGATTCAACTTCTGCTTGACAGCAGCGTATATTCATTCACGGTAACCCGCGGACTCACTCCGACATTCACAGAACGTGAGAGCGAGTGCGAATATCTATTCCAAACCCGATTACCAGCCTACTTGTATGGGTATGGTACAAATACATAATTTTCTTCTTATTTATTATAATATATATATGGAATACGGAGTTGTACCTTCCAACATCATGTGGAAGGGTCAACGCAATTGGTTATCGAGGTTACGTCAATCTAAGCAAGTTAATTCCTCAAGGTTTTGACTAGTGCTCTTTTAATAGGAATGTTGTTTTGCATTCAGTACGTGCATTGTACTAATGCCACGATATTCAACTGGTGGCTTTAATATCGCGCAATACGAACAATAAACTTCACAATATTGGTTATTACACCAAATCTGAAACTGAAAGGTGGCTGACCAACTGAATGTTTCACAATAAAGAATTCTTAACGTAATACTTTTGTCTAACTAAACATTAACGTTCGTCCTCAAAACTCAGGTTGGTGACACCTTCTTTCTCAGGTGGAGCTGTAAACTCTAGGAAAGGATTGGAGAAGGGTGCTGAACCAAAAAGATCCGTACCCACTGGCCGATATTTGAAATAATCTGAGAATAAAACCAAAACAAAAAATAAAACAAAACAAAATGCTAATACTACAAGATCTATGCTACTAAAAACACGAAGAGTATGATAGAACTAGAAGAATCTATCAACTTGTTCATTTTTACTATAGATAAAGTAATTTGAATGATATATAATAACACTTGTTTTTAAGATCAGCTAATTCCTAAAACATGTATACATATATGTATTTATGCGACATTGAAGGCTGAAAACAAGTTAGCCGGTTGTAATTGGAATTTCCAAGTAAGTATACACTACAACACTACGCTTAAAAAACAAAATGTTATAAAATGCACATTTATATGTAGGAACTCAAGGAATTTTTAGCGCCCGTCTAGACCAATGAATACGCGACCGTGCAGGTTGTAAAAAAAATCACATTCAAACCACAATTGAAACTAATATAAACGCCAGATTTATCGATAAAACACGTAGTTTCTGTCGCTGAACTTGTACATCTACTGGAAACATATTGGTTCTATTCTGCACAGTCAGGAATACAGGCCTGTCTACTGTCTAACTACTGACTAAATATTTCTTGGTATCCTGTGCATTTATAGGCTGGTTCTTCAAAGTTACACAGTGCAGCCGAAACATGATATTCGTAATTTTCAATAACAATAATAAAACGTCTGCTGGACAAAAATGTAAAGGTTGTGTGATTTCTGATTTACATTGACACGCCTACTACATTTATTGCTGGAAATTGTACTGCCGTACGCCGTAACCAAATCAGAACATACACCACGAAACTGACAAGCATCAATTTTTAACATAGGCAGACGTACCGAAGGGCGCATTAGCAAAAGGGTCATCGTCCACATTTGCATCTATTGAAGCCGCAGCACCACTAGCATCAGTAGGAAAGCAATCTACGGCAAATGGATTCCACGATGAAATAGCTGTTTCCGATGATGCTGTTTGTAAATCGATTGGCTGCTGCAAAGAGTTCCTGCAAAGTATCAAAAAAATACATGTTTATTGGAGCAAATTATTCTCGTAATAAATCACATGTAATCTGATTTTACTTGTCAAATGCGGAAGAATCGGATGCATTCCGTTTATGTCGATGCTCGTTTTGTGGAGGAATCATATGCATAGTTTGGTTTTGTTGACTGTGTGACTGCGGTTGACTTTGTGGACTTTGATGATTGTGACTGTCAACTGGCTTTGGACTTTTCGGCGGAGGTAGTAATGTTGCACCTACCGCTGGACCAGGTACAACTATGTTTCTCTTAGGTCTTTGTCTAGGTGTGACACTTGTTTCTAAAGCAGTGGCAGCCGGAGTTATAGGTTTGACATGTTTTTCCTCCACTTTTGTTGTGGCAGCTGCACTCGTTGTGGAAGTTACAATTGATTCCAGCGAGGGTGCTGGTGGTGAACCGTTAACATTAGCTATGGGGTTTGACAAGCCAAGAAGAGAATAGCAAAGTTCTCCAACTTGAAAAATATCGGGCCGTTGAGCTACATCAGTGGTAAGCAAATATTGAATCAAAGCGTGTAAATGGGGAGAAAACGGCGATGTTGCAGGGAAAGTTACATGAGCCGATTGTATAGCTAAAATCGAGTCTCCAAATGGGGTGGTATAAAAGCACATCTGTAAAACCGTATACGAAATCATTACGTATATTTAATTTACTATATGTACAATATGATATTTTACAAAATAAAACAAGACCCATTTTTTCACTTAATTCAGAGGTATGGATTAATGTAATTCCGTAATCCGTAATGGTTCAAGTAAACTCTTCACTAGGCGTGAAATGATTATTGTGCTTGAATTAGACAAAGAAACAATGACACAACCTTGAAAAGCAGGACTCCTAACGCCCAAATATCTGCCTTAGTGGTGATCGCTCCTCGATTAGAGTATAAGTCGACCATCTCCGGTGCTCTATAGGCCAAAGTAGTGTACTTTTCCAGGTCTTCTTGGGTAGCTGTCACTCCGTGTGTAGAAGGTTCCCAACATTTTGTGGTTGCCGACCCAAAATCACACACAAGAAACTTTCCATCGTCTTCCAAAACATTTTCAATTTTCAAATCTCGATGTATTATAGGTGTCGTGCACTGATGAAGTCTGGCCACTCCGCATACCACATCAGCCAAAATCTGAAGAACTTCTTTCTCTGGTAGATGCATTTTTGCTGCCATTCTAGCGTTGAGAATCGCTAGTAGAGATCCCCGACAAAACGGCATCAGTCCAAGTATTTCTGTCACTCCTCCCCCTAAAGGTGTTACCATGTAGTCCAGACACGCAAGAAGATTAGGGTGGTCGCCCAGCGACGTCTAAAAGGATTTAATAAAATATCAGACATCGTACGCACAAACTGTATAATTCTTGAAACAGTGAACATTATTTCTTAATGATCACATTATGGAATCATCAAACTGTTTGCCTTGGTCTCATCGAACAACCTCATTGAGACACATAAGACAATTCTGTTTGAAAATTTAAAGAAATGACTAGAAGTAATACTAACCATGATTTGAATTTCTCTCGTTGCCACTGCTAAATCGTGTTCATTGTTCACGATAATCCTCTTCAAGGCAAATTTTTGTGCGGCATGTCTTGCTAAAAATACAATACCAAATCCACCCTCCGCTATCACCTCCTCCACCGTGACTGTATGACGTGGTAAGGTCCATGATCTTCCAATACAAGATCCTTGACTATGACCACTGGAAGGTACTGGGTCAATCTTACTCAATAACTTCTTCATGGATTTAATCGCAAGTCGTGGACAACCAAATCTCTGTCCAACGTGTTCACGAGTTTACAACGAATGTCCACACAAGAATATACATTCAAAAACGAACACTCTCATACACACTGCGTTTTACTGAAGTAGGTCGTTTTCCATACCGTTGACTGATATCAAATAAATACCAATATCAATATCTTTAAATGAACATATTACATGAACAACGCCTCCCACAAAAATTATTTAGGATCCTGTCGTACGTACAATGATTATTCTTCCAAAGACAAGACAATAAAGAATGCACAGATTTCGAAAGAAAATAATCAATCTACTTTAGCTAACCAATTAGATGCACTTATATATACAGAAACCAGCAAATAAAACGATAGAGGGAAGTGATTGAATCAAGTGTGTGAGAGAGAGAGAGATGAGAGAGAGAGAGCTACGAACTAAAGTAGGTAAACTATACTGTATAATGTAATCAAAGTCCACAATGATGTCCGCACAGTCACACTAACCTTCCTTTTTATGCGAACAAAAAAAATCCCACTATTTGTTAACTATGTTGGTAATGGTCGTAGTTGTAAGGCCCCACTTTTCTCCTTATGCCTCCCAATATAGGAAACCCCTGATGGTGCTTGAAAACCATTAATAAAATCGCATGTACGCTAACTCCATAAGATCTTATTATTCTAGTTTTTTTTTTATTTTATTTAAAAGCTTGATTTCACCTCAAAACCCAAAAATCCAATAACAGTCAATCATCCCCTTCGGGGCTCTTTTGTGGATTCTGTCTGGGCTATGGTTTATTATTGCTATATATTTTTTTCTTACTTATTCTTATTTCTAAAAACAACTCACAAAAGTCCAAGGGATTTCATACTTTCCAGCGCTAGCAGACCAGCTGAAAAAGTTGACGCATTGGCAAGAAATCTTCTTCCCCTTTCACCCTATGTATCTCTTGGGGATTTCCTATGTATTTTCCTCTGTCCTTTTTTTTCACGGTATATCTTTTTTCTTCTTCCAACGCACATGATTTTCCTTTCTTTTTATTTGCTCATAACTGGACCTTCGGCTGGACAACTGGAACATGTGGAACTGCGAACATGGAGAAAAAGCGTGCAAAATCGCAATATTTTTGTGTATTTTTAGTACTATTGGCACGGGTCAGACACAGGTCACATTCACACCCTGGCAATTTCTATTTTCCTCCTCATCTTTTTACATTCTACATATATATTTATTAATATTTATATACTGATGCAGGAGAAATCATAATAAAAAAGCTCTTAAATATATGCACATATATATATTAGTTAAATACATAAATGCGCCAAAATGCAGTACGCCCAAAACTAGTCCGCAAATGCGCACTTTCACCAGTGAAAACTAGCTGACAGACAATGATGATTAATGGCATTTTTTTTAATTTAAAAACAGCAATTAATTGCAATTACCTTTGCAACAAGGTTACATTTACCTTCATACCGCAACCTCAATTGAGATATAGCGAGTCTTTTTAAAAAAATCCATGCAATTCATGTAAATAAAAAACGATAAAAAATGCATAAATTTTTAATTACCTAATTAAAACAATTAAAAGTCAATTCCCGGGCACAGTATATACGTAACTTTACAGCAGAAATTTTTTGAGCAGGTACTTTCATATGCTATTTGTTTTTCAATAGATTAAAATGAAAACATTTTTTAAAACTAGGCTCCTGTTCCTGTTTCATCACCTTTTTCTCATCCAAAGTGACAAAGAAACAAAGTGACAAAGAAAAAAGTAACTATTACACAGTGTATAGTATGAAGAAGTGTTTAAACTCACAATTAACAAGTTCCTTTACTTCCTACGGAAACTTTTGCAAAGTCCATGTGTTTAACAATGAGAGAGTGGTACGATTGTACCATATTCAATGTTCACATTGCCCCCTCATTGTTCCAATAATTATTTATAAGTTGCATTTTTTTTTTAATTTTTAAGACACTGAAAGCTTGTGCCTTCCCATTTCCCAATGCACAAAATGATCAAATCCATAGACAATTTACAAATAATAACACTTTCTTCGGGCACTAAAAGTTTTATATTTACGAAATTATCGCACAAAAAAAAAACATTTTTTCACTGATTTCCTTAATAATTAAAATAAAACGTTTGAAACCTATTCGATCAGCTCATGAAATTCAATCAGCGATTTTGTGCCTTGTCACGTTATCAATAGTCGATTTCGGAGCACAAGAAGATTTAAGAAAACTTTGTCCTCAAATAATTACCAGCACCACTTGACATAAATAATACGCCTGTATAACATATAGCATCGTTTCTCGAATAAAGCGTTAAATAGGTTAAACTGAAACGTAAATTGTTGATTTGTATACAGATTTGATCATTTTTAGTGCTTAATAGAGGAATGGACGTGATCAATTTGTTAAAGGTGCACGTGGATACGAAACTCGACAATACCTTAAAATGTTAAAAAATGCATATGGATGAAATGAATATTTAAATAAAGTCTAACGGATTTAAATAAATGCATTTTGTTAAAAACTGCAAAGAAATAAACTGTTTCATGTTGCATGATCCCCCGAAGAAGACAAGAGGGACTTCATGAGGTGTGGGACGGAACCCAAGACTAACAAGAGTGGCAGTTCGTTAAAATCATTCCCACGCTCTGGGTCCATTGGACGACCCTGGAGCAACTCCGCCTGTGAACGCCCATCACAATGTGAGGATTGGACAAGAGGAGAAAGTGGGAAAGAAAGTCTCAGGGCGCGAGGAAGAATTATTCAGCTGAAAAATCTAAAAAAATCAACGGTCGACATCAACATTCCACTGACACTGACAACTGACATCCTTTTTCACACTTTTTTACATTCCCGTCCAAGCAAAGTAGAAGCTTTTTTAGAATTAAACGACACCACATCACAATCAGCAGTAGTTGTGAGTTGATGAACGGTGAAAGTGTCGAAGTCCATATATTTTTATACATTATTTACACATTCTTCGTCATTTAAATAACCCGTTGAAAATATCATTCACCATCACCAATTTGAAGAGTGCACATGAATAAAGCGTCGCATTCTTGTTTACGCTTTTAATTTTGATTTATTTAGAACTCATTTCTAGTTTGGTATTATGCTAAACTGAGATTATATTATGACTTAACTTCGTGTCGTGTTCGTGTGTTCTTTTAATCTCAATTCCTTCCTTTCCGTTGAGAAAGAATGACTAGAATTTCCAACTGTCGTTTCGTTAGTAAACTCTGAAAGACTCAAGCGACCTCGCGGTTATTACGGACGGAGGAAAGGAGCACTTACTCAGCTTGACCCGACCCGACTTCAAACCTCAGTCTCTTCATTTATTATTGTACAAGTGAGAAAGAATGCTTTAATTTTAATTTCATTAACTTTTTTTTTTAAATTTTTTTGGTTACAATTATTAGTGCGAGGCGGGCCACCGCAGTATCCATCTAAACTATTAGATGCAATGATGCATGGCCAGGCCGGTGGGTCAGATAGTCAGATAGTTCCATGACCTCGTGTACGTTTATACATTCGACTCGACATTTTTGAATGCATAATGTAACTGGTATAACGGTGTTAGAAGTTGAAGCCTTCCGCAACCAAATGACTGTTTTTTTCTCTCTAGTTTTTCTGAAGCTTGTTATAATGAATAAGTGTATTTGTATAAATACAATTTTTATGTTTAATATAACATAACAACTAAAATTGTGATAACTTTTATTATAATTATGTAGTTTTACATACATTATTAGTAGTAGGTAGTCCCTTGTAAATAATATTATAATAATATAGTGATAGGTAATTTAGGCAGTGACGGGATTGGGAATTGGGATTTAAATATATTAGTAATTGTATACAATAGTAATTTTTCGAACAAATAGCGGCAGCGACTTTGGATTTTTTGGATGTCTGCGTGAGCTAATTTTTGTGGTTATTCGTGTTACATTAATAAGTATTGCTACAGTGTTTCACTTCGTACCCGTACATAAAGGAATTCGCAATGTGACATGTGAACCCAAATTGTTAAGTTTGAAGCAAAAGCTTTACTAGACAATTTTAATGCAAAGTTTTTACTGAATTACTAATAATTTGTACTTTTATACTGGGGGGAATTGCAGAAACCTTCACCAAAGAAATTGCTACTGACTGCTGAGATCTTGGATACAATTAAAAAATTTCATTAACGAAGAATACACCAAGGAAGTACATATACGTATAAACGTATACATTCATAAAACTGCTGCAACCCTTGAGTTGAAGAATTATTGTTCCTGTATTCTTCAGCCATGTTTTCAAAGGCTGGGATTAAGCGCTTCAATGACGTTAAAAGTAAGGATAAGCGACTTCCAATAACTGTCTTTAGTTCGTTTGATGCTGTCGCATTGTCAAAGTTCATGAGGTCACGCTTTATTGAAGTCGACTTTATTTTTATGCAGGCTGCGCTCCTCCGCCTGGAGCATATAACCCGAAATTGCCTGAAGTTGCAGCGGGGGGTGGTGTCTCATTTTTGAAGGCTGATCGGTTTCCGAACGGCCAGTTTGCTGTCCCTATGACTCCTGGATCAGCTAGATCTGAATGCCGAAAATATCTAGACAGCGGAGCTCGTGGCGCCATAAGTGAGGTATTGAATTAAGTTAGTAAGATTTGGGCGTTTCCACACGACGTTTACTATTAACTAATCTTTGTATCTTTAGAATCGTTCAAGGCGTAAAAGAATTTCCCAATCAAGATCAAACTCCACGTTTTCATTACCCACCGCGTTTGATAACATAAATTTTACTCCTGGAGATGAAGAGTTTGTGGTCCGCCGGGGTCCAATGGACAAGAATGAGGAATTGAAAACTGAACTGAATGAAGTTCAGAATGAGCTGGATAATTTGCGTGACAGTTTAAGGCTTAGAGACGATGAAAACGAGGAACTTCATAAGCAATTAGAACAAGTAAAGCATGACTTGCTTTCTGCGGAAGCCAGAGTAGTTCAGTCAGAAAAGGCTATTTTGGCCTCAGAGTCTCGAGAGAAAGAAAAGGATGACAAGCTTTGTGACCAACAAAGTAAGTTGGAAGCAATGGAAGCTTGCGTTTCGGCAGCAAAGCACCAATTAACTGTCGTGCAAAACCAGAAGGACGAACTGCAGAAAGAGCATGTTAATATGAAAATGCAGGTTAGTGTTATTTCTAAATCATAATTTTTCATACATTTAGATCTTTGATCGATAAAGTTTACTCTTGTAGATTTCATCTCAAAACGACCAGATGGTAGCCCTGCAAGGGGAGCATTTTGCTATCAAATGCAACTTCAATGAGACTCGAGAGCATCTGGAAGCACAAGTGAAAGATTATCAAGAAGCAAATATAAAGCTTCAACAAACTTTGCTGGATTATGAAAAAGAAAGAGCTGAAAATGCTTCGGTTCAGTCGAAGATGGCCGCTGAGTATTCTATGTTACAGGATAAAGCTGCCGATTTACAAAACGATTTAGCTGTTGCTACGAGTAACTTGCGTAAGTTAGAACTCGATAGAGAACGTTTGACGCAAGTATTGGAAGAAGCTAAACTGGAATTAGAAGATGCAAAGTCTCATACGATAGAACTGAAGCAGTCTTTGCGTAGCGCGTCCTATCAACTAGAAGCTTCAAAGAACCAAGAATTGCACGTTCAGGCTGATTTGACAAACTTACTGGATTCGTTACGAGATTCTGAAGCTCAAAAGGATAATTTGTACAAACAACTGGATGCTGTTAAGGCCGAACTTCACGATGCCGGTGATCGCGTTAAGGGATCTGAGAAAACGGTGCAGCAAATGAAAGCCACAGAAAAAGAAAAATACGACCTTATTCAATCCCAACAGCTTACATTATCTCAACTGCAACAAAGTCATACATCATCTGCACATCAGATCGAATGTTTAAATACTGAAAACGAAGAATTGAATCGAAAGATTGCCAACTTGTACGCACAGGTAAGATTTAGA
Source organism: Disparrhopalites patrizii (assembly GCA_034698585.1). NCBI lineage: Eukaryota > Metazoa > Arthropoda > Collembola > Symphypleona > Sminthuridae > Disparrhopalites > Disparrhopalites patrizii. The sequence continues at coordinate 40,969 of JAQGBT010000423.1, forward strand.
TATCAGAATTTAGTAGAGTAGAATAAGTAATACTATAAACTCAGTAAACAATGTGCTGATATCGTGTAATGTGGTGTAGAGCGCCAATCAGTCCATGGAAATTTCAAAATTAAGCGAAGACTTAGAGGAGAGTCTAGCAAGCTGCACCAGGCTGGATTTACATGTGAAAAGCCAGACAAGCAAACTTAATGAGCTACAACAAGAATTGCAACTTGCATTGAATACGACTGACACTGAAAGAAAGCAGTTCCATACTGCAAAATCACTTCTCAGTTCAGACTTAGATTCTGCTAACGCGAATGTTAAGACCTTGGAAACTGAATTAACATCCTTGCGAGAAGTTTTCGAAGAAGTTGAGAAAGACAGAGAAACATTACGAAGGGCGCTAGAAAAAGCCAAGGCAGATTTATCCCGGGTGACTTCGCATATTTCAGAGCTAGAAGAAGCACTGCTGTCTGCTGAAAGTCTCGAAGTGGTAAGGGATAGCAAAATTAGTGATCTGGAATCCCACATAGAAGTTTTAGAAACAAACCTTTCTGCCGCAAAGCATCAATCCGGCTTGATTCAAATGAGTCACGAAGACCTGCAAAACAGTAACAATGATTTATGCGTGAGGGTAAGTTGAATTTTAAAATGTACAAAAGTGCGTGTCACACATTTTGCCAAAGTGAGACTTACACTTTTGAATTATAAGGGCTTATAACCTTGTAAGTACCTTGTATGTAATGGATATATGTGTGTATGTAAGTATGTACGTATATAAAACTACGTCTGTATAGTTGTATGTATTATTTCTTTTTCAGTATAAACCTAGATTTGCATTGTGTTATTTTTTTCTTTTTCAGTATATACATAGATTTGCATGCTGTTCATTTTTCTTTTAGTCCAGACTCCATAGAGTTTTGGTGAAACTCTTATGATTGAATTTAAATATTTACCTACCAGCAAAAAAGTGTCAAGATAAGTTGAAGTATCTATGTGTGTACATTTGTGCAGAACGAGGCGTTGACGGCAAATGTGGTGCTGTTAAAAGACGAACTAAATCAAAACCAACAAGAATTCCAGAGGCTCAATCTGCAAATAACTGAACAAGCATCCCAGCTGCAAGAATATCAGGAGAAAGTAAATCAGGCATTGCTTGATGTAGAAGCTGAAAATAAAGCTCGTGTTTCAATACAAGAACAGTTATCATCTGAATTAGAAATGACATCGCAGAAAGTTTTACTATCCGAGGCTGAAGTTATTGCCCTTAAAGCGAAGTTGCGGTCTGTGGAAGAAACGCGTGACGAAATCGGGAAACATTTACAGGACGTAAACGAAAATTTGGTCAGCAGTAAGGCTCGATTATTTGAGTTGGAACAATCAGTAGCTACTAAATCGGGTCAGTTGGAAGTGTATCAGCATATGGAGTTGCAGTATCAATCTGAAATTACAAGCTTCAAAGAAACTTTGACCAAGATGGAGGAAGAACGAGACGGGATTCGCCGTCATTACGAAGAGGTTAAGCAAGACTTGGATGCTGCAAGCCAGCGTATTAAAGAATCGGAGCAGTCACTTGCTGCAGCAGAAGCGCTTTGTAGAGAGAAGGATGAAACAATTTGTTGTCACCAATCCATAATAGATTCCATTGAAGTCAGTTTGAATGCTGCAAACTTTGAGCGAGGCAAGCTTCAAGTCAAAACTGTGGAATTGCAAAAGTCGCATGCCGAGCTGCTTTCCAAGGTTGTTGTTTTAATTGTTTATACTACATAATAATTATAAACCATAACTGGTTGTCAGATGTTTCTATACAAGTATGCTCGGAGATCCAAAGTCCAACGAATGGTTTGTTGTGTGTGTCTAATGAAAGATCGTATTTTGTTGCAGAATACCAATCAGGCCATAGAAATTGCTCAACTAAAAGACGAAGTTGATGTAAACAATTGCCAAGTAAATGAACTTAAAACTCAACTAGAAGAGCAGACATTAAAGTGCAATGAAAGTCAGCACGAACGTAGACAAGTATTATCCTTGCTTGAAAATGAACGAAATGAGAATTCGTCTGCATTGTCTCGCCTGACATTTGACTTGGAGTCATCGCAGAAAAACCTCAACATAGCTTCTCAGAATGGTTTGGAATGGAAAGCTCGGTATGAAGCTGCAGTAGAGGAAAAGGAAAAACATATTCAGAGACTGAAGGCAACTGAAGTGAAAGTAAGTAATAATTACTTAATAATTAATTAATATTTATTAATTAAATAACCTGCTAAATTATTTTCTATTGGCAGCTTGCAGATTATCTGGATTCCCAGCTACGAAATGCTCATAAAGAGGCAGAACTAGGGCATGCCAATGTGAACGTTTTGGTTCTTAAAAACAGTCTTGAAAAACTAGAGCAGCAATCCAATGCAAGTAAGAAGAAGCTCGCCCTTGCTGAACAGGAAATGCAGAAGCACGCTCGTGCAAGGTACTCCAGAATATATTTGCAATAGTCAATCCTATGGTTTTGTTTTCACATCTTTTCTTACTATGTTATTTTAGTATGATTGGTGATACAAAGACTTTATCGATTGTTTTCAGTGAACATTGGAAGCATTTGCACGATCAAGTAAGAGCAGAGGTACAGAAGACACACGTAGATAGAACTCATTCCCAGGAAACAATAATGAAACAAGCATCTCAAATTAAAACGTTAGAAATTCAGAATGCGAACTTGGAGAAATTGATAGGACCGTTTAAGGAACAACTCAAGTCATACAAGGAAAGTTTAGATATGGAACACAATGCCACCGCTCAACAAGCTGCCTATGCTAAAGATATAGCTGCAAGATACGCGGATTTGGTTGGACACCAGAATCCAAAGCAAAGGATTCATCATATGCAGAAATTAAAAAATGATAACTTGACTCTTAAAAATGTAAATGATTATTGGTTCTTCTGTCTGTTATATTCAATCACGTACCTTTCCTAATGCTGATGTACAATGTATGTTTTTTTTATATTTTCGCAGGAGAACAGTCATTTACAGAAACAATTAAAACAAGCCCAGAAGAGAGTGGAAGAACTAGAAGAGAAGTACGGAAAATATTCATCGCGTCGTTTTGATCCAAGACAAGCTTTTACACATCAAGTAGTAAAAGTACACGATCCAGAAGATACACAAAACTTTCCTGTATAGATTTACATTTCTGTTAACGTATCTAATGGCATTTTTTAATCAGAATCACTATTAAAGAAACATTAAAACCTTGAATAATTTCCCGCAATAGTTTCCTCTTTTAAGCATTGTTATAGTATTTAACTTGCAGATAGATATAATATGTTCTTGAAATTGAACTGAAAACTTGAAGATTACAATTACAAGTGTTTGTAAATTGCGTTGTGAATTGAACTGCTTAGCTAAATCTTTCACTGCTATTGAAAATCGGATGTCCAGAGTGTTTATGGAATCGTGTATGAGTGTATGTGTATAAAGTTGTAGTTAACCGAGATATTACATACATAACATAAGATATTTTAAGTTCTTAATACAAAGAGAGACCATATTTATTATGTGTCAGAGCCATTTTAGTTAGTATTTATCTAATTACGTGTACTACATGTAACTTAGCTGTGTGTGGTACTCCAGGTCCCTTGGAAAGGCATGTCTAATTTGACGAAAGTGCGAGGCTCCCGTTATTATTAAAAATACGAAACTTCGGATACATAGCTATATTCTTACCAAAACTTATCTTAATTACATGTCTGTATACAGTACAAACATACTACATTTGATCTCCTTAATGTAAAAACCAAAAACAAAGTGCACGCAATAAAGCCTTATGTTTGATATGAATACAATACAATGTGAATATTTAATTTAAAGTAATGGGTACATAACATACTAACATACATACATTAGTTATAATAATTACATTTGTATGTATTAGTATATTAGTAGTAGCATTATATTACTTCTAATTTCTATGAAATTCTTTTTACTCCAGAAAAGGTAAACAAATATTGTCCGTGTCCATGACTCAATTCATTTAAAAGTAGTTCCTGCGCGAACAGGATACAGCAAGAATTTAGTCATGCGACATTCCAAGAACCAAGCCGGAAAAACTCCGGGTGTTTTTTTTCTGATTATAATTATTTACCATGTTTTGAAATGCACCGTATCGTATACTTTTGCTTTCTATTCATTACACAATTATTTCAACAAGCATTGCATATGTAATTACGTTTAATACACAAGTATTACTAATATTATATTACACAGTACGTGCTTAATAAAAAATATAGCATTGCATATTTGAACTGACAACAAATTCTGAAAGGTAAGAACGTGCGCTCTTAGAATTCTTACTGGGTATTTCAATTCCACTGTACTGTAATGGATATGTATATATTTAATTATATAGTGCAATTACAACGTGCATCTGGTGTGTTTAAACCTGATTATTATCATGAAAATATTAATCGCATTAGAAAAGAACTCATGCTTTTGCTTAGGTCTACGGGAATAAAATAGGTTGCCAGCACCTTTGTTGAAAATCCTGCTTGTTGGACATCTTCATTTCTATCAAAAAAAGCTGCATACAAAAATATGAGCATTCACTTGACTGTTTTTCAAGTTTACGGCCACATGAATGTACACAGGTGATATACATACATATACAAACATACATTATGTATGTACATTACCACATACTTAAATGCATTTCATAATTCGAGAAAAACTAAGCACTTCCATCGTCATTATAGCTTCTAGCTCATTCATATTCACATTCATTACTCCACATATATAATATATGTACATATATTGGTTATTTCAGCGACATGGTTTTAGCGCGGGGGAGGAGATCCAATGCCATTTTTCCCTAAAGCACGGCATTACCCCAGTAAACCATTACATAGTAAACCAACTGAGTAAACTTAACGTCATCTAATTGGTACTTGCGTGGCACGCATGTACCGATCAAACGGCAGTTAAGCTGCAACTTCTCTGACTGAGAATCAGTATAAAGTGTAAAGGTGGGTAATATGCGCGCCAATTATGCAAGGAGTTTGGCGCGGTGAAACACATGTGTTTTATGCGCAAATTTTGCCTCTAACGCACCCTGAGGCTATCCCGAAAGTACATTTTCAGCGCCCTCCAGAGAATTCTGTGCTAGTCGGGTCATTTAACATGTGATGGGAACACTCATGAAATGAATCAGGAGGGAGTACACCAGTGCACCCTGTAATTTTAAAGCATATTCCTATTCCCATTTAATTAATAAAGGAACAGTTTTTCCCGAACACTCACATAATTTCGCAACGAGTGCGCCAAAATAATTCTAGATACAAGTTGTGAATACGTCAAGGCTTGGATTGCGCGGTTTGGACGCTGCCCTTCATTATATGTATTATTGTGAATAAAAAAAGGCAGAGGGATGCAGCAGACGTTCAAACATGCTGCATTTTATACTCTGTCTGTATTTAAAACGTCAACGGGTTCCTATACCTATACATTCAATTCTATTATAGTGACACAGACACTTGCAGTACATTTGAAAGCCCACAATAAAGGCTTTCAGAATTGCTGCCGTCCATCTCCGTCACCTCCAACGTCTTCCATGAAAGCGCCAGAAAGCAGAAGAAATATCCCACATTAGCTTATGGGAGAACCATTGGATACCCCGTTAAGCATAAATAAGATGAGAAGTTCAAAAAAAACAACCAATGCGAACGGAAATGAACGGCAGCAATTCTGAAAGCCCTTACTTTGACCTTTCACAAGAGCCTTTCACACGTGTCTGTGTCGCTCTCTGAGGTTTTAATGTATAACCCCCACGAGCCTGTATAATTTTTATATGCCCTGTTATTTATATTGTTGTCTTGCCGTGACGTCATTTACGACAACCCAGAAAAAACAACGGGAAAGTACTGGATGTCATTGTAACCTACTTTTGAACTTCACGTACACGGGCTGATCCGGAGAGATGGTGACGGTGGAGAGCATTAGATTTAGCGTTTGAGATGTTCTTTCCGACGGCAACAATCTGTGTAAAAATCACAAAGTAGTTGAAATACGGATTAGGGTTAACTAGTACTTTTTATGGAATAATGAAAAAAAAAAACAATGAATGAACGGATCACACCTGAAATTTCGAATGAGCCGAGCCAAAGCCAATTTAATGGTGAGAAGAGCAAATCTCTTGCCAACACAATTTCTAGGACCTGCCCCAAAAGGAATCCAAGACATTGGGTGTTGATTCCTTCGTACGTCTTGACTAAATCGATCAGGGTCAAAATGGGAAGGATTCGGCCACAAAAGTGGGTCGTGTTGAATCTGCCAAACGGGGACAAGAATGCTCACTCCCGCCGGAATGGTGTAATGTCCCACTTGCGTTTCCTTCTCCGTTTCCCGGACAATGAACGTCACCACTGGAGGATATATCCGTAGAGACTCGCAAATAACTTGATGAAGATACGAGAGCTCGTTAACTGTGTCATAAGTCAATTCATCTTCTTTCTGCAATCCATGAAATCATCATTTGCTCATAAGTGTATATTACATTTGATGCATTTTCCCCCAAATATTTCATTTTCCTTCTATTTCCTATTTTACACTTTCCACAATATGAGCCGCGAGCAGGTATACCTTTAACGGTAAACTCAACTATAGCTGGAGGAACTCTATACGTCTATACTCTCTAAATGATGCCACTGGATAGAATTTCCCCCTTAGGAAGAGACAAAACAGAATGCCGAAGATTCCCAGAAGAGCAGAGGAATTAAGCTGGAAGAATTCCAGAAGAGACCTGCGAGTACGTCCAGGGGCGTACAAGCCGTCCAATCTACCCCTCTGGGAATCCTGGGAGATCCCAAACGAATATGCTGTTCGACTAAGAATATATACGATATTTACATGATCAATTTGTCGGATTTCCACCAACGTGAAATAATGTGGTTGCATTTCCCTGTCAAACTCTTGTAATTATTCAACTATACTCTTCAATTACGTATAAAAAATTTCTTTGTTCACAAATTACGTTTTCGTAATCACCGTTCTGTGATTATTAATTAGCATCCATCTCATAGCCAGTGTTCTTTTCTAAAACATATCGCAAAATAAACAATCAAATAAAAATGCATGTATAAACCCAAGCTGAAAAGCCAGGATATTGTTTTGGACAGAAAGCACATTTATTTTTGAAAAGAGAATATGCGCGCAAAAGGGCGCATTTATTCCGGGGGGAAAGTACACACTTTTGAAGGATAAAAAGCATGTTTTTCGGGACAAGCGGAAATTTTTTTTAAACATACGCTGGATTGCCTATAATTAATGTACCTGTACCAGTATTAAATTAAGTATTAACAGTATGCTGGCGTTAGAAATGAAAAATATGTGGTTTTATTTCATATTGTTGAAAAAGAGAGCAAATGTCGTTTGCCAGGCCAGTATAGCGTACAAAGGTGATTGGTGAAAGCTGAGAAAAAAAAAAAATACGTACCGGAATGCTTGCTTCCAGCTCCTCAAACAACTTGTGTTGAACGTGGGGATTTAAGGCCAGGAGGTAAGAAATGAAGGTCAAAGCGGAGGAAGTGGTTTCAAAACCACCTAAAAGAAATATCCAGGAATTAGCCACAATTTCCTCATCAGTGAGGCCTGGTGCTGCCCGAGGATTCTTCGTGGAGTCCAACATGGTTTGAATCACATCCGTGACGGGATTTGTACCGCCATGAAAGAAACGACTGTGACTTTTATCTTTATCGCCTGTATTCCGACGGATCTCCAGCACATTCTGAACATTGTAACAAACGATGTTGGTCATCTTGGCGGAGATGGAGAATTTGTCGATTAAGAGCTGAACAAAGGATGCAAACCAGGGGAAGCACATGGCTATGAGGAGGAGCGGACTCATGACATTTTTTAAAAATTCTCGAACAGCCTTTAAAAACACGTCATTTTGATTTCGTTGACAATTGATAGACATTGCCAGGGCACACTTGCAGATGACCTCGCAGGAGAAGCCCTGGAAAAGGGCCAGAAGATCCACGTCCTTCCCATGGTCACTCTCCAAAATGTCCTTTGTTGTGCTCAGGGATCGGTTGATGGCATGAAACATATTTCGCATTCTACTGGCTGAGAATGTCGGCACCAAAACACGTCGCAACTTCTTCCAACGACGACCTTTCACTCCCACAAGAGTGTCCATCAAAGGCTTTGCCTTCACCACTGGGGTTAATCGAGTACTGAAATGCTCACTGGAATGTTTGACTAGCACTTGTTGGATTAAATCCAAATCCCTTATAACTAATGTGGGTCGACTTCCGCCGTAGTAGCCATAAATACGACCATACTGTGCCTGCCAATCGTCGTACACGGACAGAGGAGACCTCCCTGACCACCTCAATTCCCTAATATTTCCAAAAAATAATGATGGCTTCGGTCCAGGAATGTCCAATTTTTTGAAAATCTGGAAATGCCGCCATCTCTCAAAGATCTTACTGAGTAACCAAGCAAAAATCACTAGTAGCAATAATATCTCTTGCAACCCCATGAGATTCATTTGATTTAGTATATGTCAATAAATAAATTACTTATGCACTGATTGATGTCAACCGCCGTAAAAAAAATAAGGATTTACAGACAAATAGTGATTTGCTAAAAAAAAAAAAATATGAAGAATATCCGTCCTTTCGCTGTGGCGGTCACTGGACTAGTCAGAGGACCAGGTACTGGAACAAACGCTTAAGTATAGCTAATGTTTTGATTGCAACAAGACAGGTTGATTGATAATAAGAGTTAGTTGTCAGCCCTTTGAACATGACTCCAAAGTTGCCTCCCACGCTCTTTCAAGAACCAATGAGGTACATTTTAGCTCCTCAGCAAATTTCTTTATTTGCCCCCGAAAATATCCTCAATACTTATATTTTTGCATGCTTTCATATCCCTGATATTTTTCACCACACCTCCGTCTGGGGTATGAAAGGTCAACCTTTTTCATCCAAAAAAGTTTCCTTTTAGTCTTCACGAGTCAAAAAAAAATTGAAGTATTTTCTTCTAAATCTGCCCTTTTATACAGCACAGCATTACATTTAATGCATTTTCTATAGTTCAAGGGATCTTCGTATTTTCTTAGGAGAAATCCCTGACTTTCTCCAATAATTTTTGTCACAATTAGTCCCAAAGTAAAGACAATGTAATTACTCGCAAATATTTACTCGAATTATGCGGTTGCTTTCAATTAAATGACAAATAAGCGAATAGGTTTAAAAATATATATCAAACTTTTATTAACGAGACAATTCAACAAGACATCAATTTACAATCAGAAAAATAGCATTTGGAAAAGATTCAAAGTTATAAAAACCTGTATACATCTGAAAAAAAAGATAGCTAAAAATCCGACCTTATTCTCCAAGTGAAAGTCCAGAGAAATCGTGATCCCCATGTTGAGAAAAATACAAAGCTTAAAAATCCGTTTCCCGTGGAAATGATTGCGCGTACGCAGATTAGGTAAATGGGCAAAATTTTCACAATTTAAATGTGTCACACTGGCTTAATGTCGCAATTAAGCTTTGCGCAATTACTGGGTCCCACTGGGGGTCATTACAAGTCACAGCCGTGCAGCTTTTTTTCTATAGGGGGAAAGTGATACTACAGTCGGAGGAGGAGCAAAGAGTCAGAGAAAGGCCTTCTTAACACGTACACATTCAAAGTTATTACCTAATGGTACACCTGCATTACTTCCCCATTAAAACCCTCACGCTGACGAAAAATTATCATCCTTTAAAAGTTGTTTTGAACTTGCGAAATTGTATCTGCGCCGCTAAATGACAGATTAAATGGAATTTTACTTCACAAAATTGAACAAACTTTCTGCCATTCTATGCACACTCGGAAGTTCACCAAATGCTCACTATGCTTGAACACAGTAAAGATGGTAACACATTTGACTTTTTCCAAAAATGCTCTCAAAAAGTTAGTGACGGTCAATGAAATTCGGGATTTTTAGAGATTGAAAGCAATACAATAATAAGGGTAGAGTTCACGAGTTCACACATGTATCATGGAAAAAAACGATGATTTTTTCCATAAGGAGCATTATATTTGGAGTGAAGATTGAACGTTAAAGATTGGGGGAAGTATACTAACTGGAATGACAACCTGATAGCTTCACTCCTTAAGTTTAATAATTCTACGAGTATATAAAAAACGTACGGAATCTCGACAACCCAGACCGTCAATTTGGGTCACACGTGCCGTCTGTAAGTAAAACTTTATCAATTACTACTTTTTTTTTAAAGTCTGCTGGAATTTTAGCAAAATATGCAAGTGAAGATGAGTAGAAAATACGTTCAAAGTATTCCCAACGTGTCCACCGAATGCTCATAATCTAGCTGTCCATATTTCCCCTAAATGAAGTTAGTTTTTATTATTTTTATTGACGGGGAAATATGAAATACATATGTACCTATATTCATACACACAGTATACACATGTATACATACGTGTCAATACTGGTTGTAGATAGTGTCACAGTTGTAAAGAAATCAATCTGGACCCATATTAGTATTGAGGACTATTTGGAGAATCTTGTCATGGAAGATTACTACTTAATTTGTGTTGCAAAATTTTTGTTTCCCTATATGCTTCTCGTCAATTTTTGTACAAAAACAAAGAGAAAAACCAGATACCTAAACGCATAAGTTCCTCGTCATCAGCTCTGAATCATTTTTCTTACAAACCGAGCAACAAAGTCGTAGTATTTGGATAGCGTGGAAAACTTTCGTGAAAGAATTCGAACTTGAAAAGCGTCGGAGGATAATTTACTAATTTACTTTTAGTCCAAATGACTTTCGAAGATCGTGGCATGGACATTAGCGTGACAGAATAATGGGGAAAAGGATTTTGTTTGAACTTTTTTATCTTATTATTGCATCACGTTAACACAAGGCGTATATGTAAATATCATAATAAAGCACTTGTCTGAGACTATGAAGCTGAACTCCCATTATCCTGTTGATTCAACTGGGTCGTCATAAATCTTTTTTATTTATTTTTTTTACTCCTGTGGTATTTCCTTGTTAGGAACATTTAGCAAATAAATCCCTAAAGCCTCCTAAACAAGAGATTAGTTGAGTGATTAGTTGAACACTGACCTATGATAATGCTTGTCGGCAGCTGTCTTGGTATATTTTACTAAAACATGAACATTTAAATACTGTTTACGTACAAAATGTAAGTACTTTGAATTTAAATGTAAGTCCATGTAATTCAAACGTTGACATGATGCATATGCATACGTATGTATGTATACCTAAATATACTTACAATTAGTTGACATACACTTAAGCTGGACAAATGTAATAATAATAATAATAAATAAAAATTATGAGTACAATATTTGTTTACAATTTCTGCGTCGTATACTTTTTTTCTGCTCACCCTTCCAGTAGGAATTTTACGGAGCTAGGAGGACATTATTGTTAGGAGCTACATTAACGTCACTTCAGCGTAAGTACAAAAAAAAACCATTTATCAAGCGTTTCAACCAATGTTGGGGTAGGCTGGGACTAGCCAGGACGACTTATTATCCATCGCGTCCTTCATACGCGGAAAAAAAAATTAATTTGCAACCATCTATTACAATTTTACAATCGTTCATATTACAAATTAATCCCTTTGACAAGGTCAAGATGTTTCTTTTCGTGCCCATACACATTTTAAGTTGGAATGGTCAGTTTTTTCTGTCTCAGTTCACACAAACAGATAAAGGAGGGCTCGGACAGGGTCAAATTATAATGACTTTTTTTTACAGCGTGTTCCATCAAAAATATCCTGACAATATATGGAGGACTAGGTTAGGTAAAATGAAATCCAGAATTTCTGGCTAAAAATTAATTTCTCACGAACTCTTGAACAAATGCTCTGGGAACGATATACAGGATTCCCCAGGATACTGGAACATACTTCTTAACCTCTGAAATTCATCTGCCTAATGACGGATGACTCCCTGAGGGATTCCTTTGATCATTGACGGGGTTCCATCAACATAGCGAAATTACAGCAGAATCCCATTATATATACGTCTTGTGACTGGACTTTTACCATGAACTTGGCGGCAGCGTTCATGAAAAAAATTTAAAATGCCTCCCGTTAATTTCCTTCATTTTTTGACGGCTTGTAAAAATTAGAATCAGCATAACATTTACAGAGACCTCTCAACAAACCCATTAGTGTCCATTCGCAGTTCATTGTATGGGTCAGGTTTGTTCTTGAATATTATATCGTAGCAGCTACATATGTACCTACATTATATGCATAATGCATATGTATTTTGCCATTTCGGCGTTTCTTTACTCCCATGATCTTCTCGTTTTTAATCAAAATGCACTAACACGTGTAACTCACTTGATAAAAATATGAAAAGGTCAACATTTAAGCATGTGTCATATTACCGCTGGCGTTACTTCCATTACATGACTTACAATTAGCCATGGAAAGGACGTGATTCCACGAAACGGACAGTGAACGGACGTGAACGAATAGAATAGTAAGAATATACATAGTGAAACATGTGCAGGGATATGTATGAAGTGAAAGACAGAGCACTGGTGAAAGCTAGACACTGAAAGAGTGACAGAGCGAGAGAGAGAGAAGAATGAAAGAGAGAGAAAGAGTGACAGAGAGAGAGAGAAAGAGAGAGAGAGAGAGACAGAGAAGCGTGAAAGAGAGAGAGAGAACGAGAGAGAGAGAG
>JAQGBT010000424.1:0-53611 GCA_034698585.1 Disparrhopalites patrizii
AGAAAGAAATAAAAAAGGGAAACAGAAAATAAAAGAATAAAGAAAGAAATAAAAAAGGGAAACAGAAAATAAAAGAAGAAAGAAAGAAATAAAAAAGGGAAACAGAAAATAAAAGAAGAAAGAAATAAATAAAAAAGGGAAACAGAAAATAAAAGAAGAAAGAAATAAAAATGGAAAACTGTGAAAATAAGAGAAAAAAGAAAGAAAAAAGGAAAACCGAGAAAAGTAGAGAAAAATAGAAAACTAAGCGCGAAAAAAGGCAGAAAGAAAAAAGGAAAACAGAGAAAAAATATGCGAGAAAAAAGAAAGAAAGAAAAAATGAAAACAGAGAAAAAATATTAGAGAAAAAAGGGAAAGATAGAAAAAAGGAAAGCAGAGAAAAAATCAGCGCGAAAAAAGAAAGAAAGAACAAAGGAAAACAGAGAAAAAATATGCGAGAAAAAAGGGAAAGATAGAAAAAAGGAAAACGGAGAAAAAAGGAAAACGGAGAAAAAATAAGCGAAGAAAAAGGGAAAGATAGAAAAAAGGAAAACAGAGAAAAATTAAGCAGGAAAAAAGGGAAAGATAGAAAAAAGAAAAACGGAGAAAAATTAAGCAGGAAAAAAGGGAAAGAAATAAAAAAGGAAAACATAAAAATTAAGCAGGAAAAAATAGAAAGAACTAAAAGAGGAAAGCGAGAAAGAAGGATAAAACATAGAAAAATAAAGATAGAGAAAGGATAAAACAGAGAAAAACAAAGAAATATAAAGGATAAAACAGAAAAACAAAGAGAAAGAAAGGATAAAACGGAGAAAAATAAAGATATAAAAGGTATAAGGATAAAAGATATAAAAAATAAGGTGATAAAATGTATGATAAAATATATAAAAAATAAATTGATAAAATGTATGATAAAATATATAAAAAATAAATTGATAAAATGTATGATAAAAGAGATAAAAAATAAAGTGATAAAATGTATGATAAAAGAGATAAAATAAAGAGATAAAATGTATAAGGATAAAGGATAGAAAAAAGAAAAGAAAAAATAGAGACGTATATACAAAGGATAAAACAGAGAGAAAATTATGAACTGTACGAGAGACGCTTAAAGAGACATGCCAGAACGCGAACTAAAAGCCAGAGAGAAGAAATCCGTGAGAAATACGAGAAAGTATCTAGAAAAGGCGAGGAAAGTCACTGATCATCGAGCAGAGTAGGAAATCAGCCAAAGGAAAAGCGAGAAAGTGCGGGCGAGACTAAACAGGTAAATTAGAGAGATTGACAAGAACAGGTAAAAACGCGAAAAAGTGACTGCAAAATAACAGAGCATATGAAGCCCAACAAAGTAGAAATAGTGAAAGGGATGTAGAGCAAACAACTCCAAGGTATGTACACAAAAGAAAGAAAGGATTCAGGAACAACACACGGGGAAATAAATTCAATTATTTGTGAATCGCTCTCAGCTATTATTGCGAGAGGGAAAGAGCCTGGGAAAGAGCGAGGGAGAGAGAGTAAATGAAAAATCAATTCAAGGGAAATTCCTACCAACAGACGGCCAATTGCGTACATGGACTTTTTTTTTTTACAACCAGACATTTCCACATCAAGTCATTTGTAAATGGAAAGTTAATTGACTATAAATAAAGATATCTTACACAACTTCTCACAAACCTTTCGCTCCTTCTCTCACTTCACCCCTTTGATTTTTTGGCATTGTAACGACTACCCAGAGCAACTCGAATGAGGGAGCATGAAGGGAAAACTTGAAGGAATACGCACAAGGCAAAGGCTAAGAAGTTACTGTGAAAGCCTTCGTCATCACTCTTACTTAAACTTTCCCAAATGCTCCAATTTATGGTCCATTATTCTCCCCAAAGACCGTCTCTCTCCCATTCTGACTTGGTATTCCAATAGTTACAATGGTGGTGAGGGAGGAAATAAGAACTTGGGGATTCGTTTTTTTTTTTCACAAGGGACCATGTTCCTGTTTTTATATCAAATACCATTTACCTACCACTTAAGTGTCACTATCATTCTGATATGGTTTCACCTTTCTCCTTTCTATCTGTCCCTTTCTTTTTATTGCTCTTACTTTTTGCCCTTTCTCGCCTCTTCCGAATCATTCCATTCTCTATATCCTTTCCTCACTTTGCCCCGTTTGATTCTTTTCTGAATGTGAGCTTTGTCTCTCTCTCTCTCTCTCTCTCTCTCTCTCTCTCATTTTCTCTCTCTCTCTCTCTCTCATTCAATATTTCCTATGGATTTGCTTCAATTTTCCCTTCATTTTTTCCGACATCTTCCTCTCTCTCTCTCTCTTTTCCTGCGTTCCTTCAATGTAACTTATCATTTTTGTCGTCTCTCTGCTCTTCTATTTTTTTTAATTTCCTTTGTTTCTTTTCTTTTCATTTTTGCTTCCTTTCATCTACTTATTCTTCCACCTCTTGTCTTGTCTTTGTATTTTCTCTTTTCTAGTTTTGTCTTCTTCACTGTCATATTTTCCCTTTTTTGGTTGTCTTTTTCATTTTCAAATCCTACTTGATAATTTTTTTCATTTTCTTCCATATTAAACAATCTCATAAGATTTCCTCGTTTTAACTTTCTCACACTTTCTCTTTTTTTTGCTTCCTGTTTCGTCATTTTCCATTCTTGCCTTCTCCTATTTTTCTTGCTTTCTCCTATTTTTCTTGCTTTCTCCTTGTTTTCTTGCTTTCTCCTTGTTTTCTTACTTTCTCCTTGTTTTCTTGCTTTCTCCTTGTTTTCTTGCGTTCTCCTTGTTTTCTTGCTTTCTTGCTTTCTCCTTGCTTTCTTGCTTTCTCCTTGTTTTCTTGCTTTCTATTTTGCCCTGTGCCATTCTTGCTTTCTCTTTATTTTCTTGCTTTCTATTTAGCCATTTTCCATTATTTATTTCTCCTTGTTTTCTTGCTTTCTATTTTGCCCTTTGCCATTCTTGCTTTCTCCTTTTTTTTCTTGCTTCCTATTCCCCGCGTTTCCATTCTTGCTTTCTCCTTCAATTTTCTTCCTGTTCCTCCCTTAGCTTTCTCCTTTGTCTTTCGTTTTGTTTATCTGTCTTTTCTCTCTTTTCAAATCACTTTTTCCAACATTTATCCTTTTTCTTTCTCCTCGTTCACTCACTGTTTCCATTTTTTCTCTCTGTTTCTATGACATATATCCAACCTGTGTCCTGCCTTAAAAATACTAATATGGTTTATTTATTCAGCTGCATTTCGGCCTAAGCCCTTAAAGCTGCGTATTGGAGCTTTTGCTACATGACGTTGATCCTTTCCTTCCCTCATTCTTATCCTCCTCCCATGGTTCTCTTTCTGTTTCGTATTTCTCACTCTGCCTCTTTTGTCACTGTCTCGTTGTGTGTACTTTTCTCCATCACGTTTGTAATTGTAATTACTTTATTGTCAAATCAAGCGGCATATACATACATACTGATTTCCATAGACAGCTATTTCAATCTCTTTCTGTTTTCTCTTACATTTTTGCTTCTCGCTCTTCATCCTCTCTTTGCTCTCTCCCTTCCCTCCATTTCCTCTCTTTTACTTCTTTCCATCCCTTTTCTCCTCTATAGTTTTCCCTTATTTCTCTTTTTTATTCGTTTTTTCTTTTTTCTTCCATTTTGTCTCAATTCTTGTATTTTCCTTGCATCATCTCTTTCTTACGTGTTTCCATGTCCGCCTCCCTTTTGACCTCATCCCGCTCCTGTCACCGAGACACTCTTTCCCCCCACCCGCCCCATCAAGGTTCTGGCGTGTCGGAAGATCGGAGTCATTATTGTCACCACTTAAATCCTCCTCAATTGCCATTGTCTCCAATTTCAAGGGATTCTCATCCACTCTCCCTCCACATCCTCATCCACTTCACTTTCATCTCCCCGGCCTATCCCCTCAGCTCGGGAATTTAACCTTTCACATCATTACGTAAACCCCCCACATGTATGTATGCGTCCGTCTACATTCTATATAATTTGTGAGTGCCTCCGCATAGGGACTAGATGGATAATGATATGAATAGAAGAGGATAATAGCTACAACAAAAGGGGATCAAACCCCCCAAAAATTATAGGTGTGTATTCTCCAGAGGAATTCGTTTTGTTCCCCCCAAAAAAAGATAAAAGGCTCGTACCTGCCACAAGATGTAAGATTATAGTGGAGATGAAGAGGAAGAAGATGACACCAGGACAAGCTCCCTTCCTTCCCGTGGGTAAATTGCAACCCCCAAATTTCCCCAACCGGCTTCCCTGCATCTTGATGGAAGGCTTAAAAAGGAAGGGAGGGAGATCCAGCGGAAGAAATTCACACCCAAAGACGGAAATGCCCGGGTTTTTTCTCTCTTTTTCCCCCGAACGTTTTTTTTTGGGGGGGGATGAAAATTCACGGGAAATTAAGTACACACTGACGAAATGTCTGGGAGTAATTGGAGCTCCATTTTATGGAGGAGAACGCCACACAAAAGTTTCCTTTCTTCCCCTTCCGTTTTTTTTTACTGCTGCCAAAAAGCTCCTTTTAACTGGGGAAACTTGCTTCCCCGGAGGGGAAAGGTGGAATTAGGGGCCATGCTTTAATGTGCTCACAGGAAAAAGATTTTTTTTTTCAAGGTGAAGTAATCCACTTGTGATAACTAGAGTTTGGCAAATTTAATTAAACAAGGAAGGAAATCTCCAAAAAAAAAAATAAAAGGGGGAATTCTTCCGCCTTAGAGATCCGGGAGGGACCACGGGGATGTATTATAATTGGGGGGAAAGTCCGGGGATTCCCCTTGATTTTCTCCGGTATCAACTCTCCCTGGTTTCCGCCTGCTACGATAATCCGAGTCGACATCCGAAAACACCATTTAAAAAGCTTTTAAATACCCTTTCACTTAAATGGGAGATCCAACGGGGGGAAAAGGGGGCTCTTCCAAAGTTAATCTCTCCGATATATTATGCACCACTTTTTAAAACGCGACTTTCTTCATTTTTTTATGGAATAATACTCTGATTCTTTTCCAAAAAAAAGAAGAAACTAAAAGAAAAAGTAAAACTGATTTAAAATACACGACACGAACAAGTTCCTCCAGATTTTTTCTTCCCTCTCGATTTCTTCTTGGGACTATCCTTCACAGCAGAGACAGAGCGATGGCGGAGGGGAAAGTATGATATAGAATTACACTTGATAAAAAACTTACTGCGAATACTTGAGGATAAACGAATTCTAATCTCTTTTAGCATCCAAAAAGCCTTGGGATATATAAGTTTCTGTCCTTTCACTTCCTCTCTGATTCTCACACACTTTCTTCACAATTTTTTTCGGGGACAGTCAGAAATTGTCGGTGGAGAAAGTCAGAAATTACACTGGAAAACTCAGAAATGGCAACTGGAGAAAGTCACAAATTGTAACTGGAAAAAGTCAGATTGCAGCTGAAGAAAGTCAGAAATTGCAGCTGAAGAAAGAAATATTTGCCGGAGAAAGTCAGAAAAAAATTGAGGAAGTTCTAAGGTTTATTTATTTTCGGGAGGAAGCAAAGGGAAATAAAATGTGGAGACCCGCAAAAACTGATAGTCCCAGTTTTGTCCTGGCTCAGGATTTGTTGGACCAGACCAAGAGTTTTTGTTGGGTAGGGAGAAAAAAAGTAATATTGCCGGATTTTCTCTGCAGGAGTGATAGTAAAATCCTCCCGTGTTATTGGCAGGTCTACAAGGAACTGAAATCTTTTCAACTCGCACCACCCTACTTTATACGAAGGGAGAAATGCGAAGGCACAACGTGGGGCATTTTCACTCCAGAGCTGAGAGAGTAAAGCCAGAGAACTGGCACTTTCTCCCTCTCTCTCTCTCTCTCTTTCCCCTCTTTCTCCCTCTCAAAGTTAATGCTCCAATTCAAAAAAGAGTTCTCGGCGTGTAAAGTAAGCTGCCACCACCACTAGCATTATGCATATGGCAAAGGCAAGACATCAGAGGGGAGATACTCTCCTTTCCACCTCCACTTTCTCTCCACTTTTTCTCCCTTATTTTCCCTCTCTCTCTCCTTTTTTCCGCACTCTTTGGGAGTTTGCGTTGTCTCACTTTCTCCCTTTTTTTACACAGGATTTCGATTCAACAGACACTCTTTGAAAAAGTCCTTTTCTTCTCCCAGCACACACACACACGCATTCTTCCTTTTTTTCAATGCGTCTCAAGCTTTTTTTTTTTGAACAACCAACACTTCCATTTTTTTCTCTCTCTCCAGGAATTCCAAAGCCTTGTTGACGTTCCTTGATAAAAAAAAAGGTGCTTGTAAACTTTTACAAAATGATAAAGAAAAGAGCTTGTAAACTTTTATGCCACATATACGTGGACGTTGATAAAAATGGGGTTTTCTTAGCTTCATTTACTCATTGATTTACCTGCTGTCGCCCCATACATGAATGCATAGGGGTGGCATTGTGTTGGGGCTAAGCCCTTTATGTGGAAACAGGCTATCCTTGCTCAAGGGGATCCTGATAAGCAGTGTTTGTTTGCGGAAGGATTTTTTTGGGGAAGGATTTTTTTTTTTTTTTAGAAAAAAAAAAGTGTTACAGAAGTGGTATTAAGGAGTTCCAGGAAGAACAACGCAGGAGACTAACCTTATTGTACACTGATGTAGCTAATATGCACACGTCTCTAATACATGTATGCCCAAGATAAATGGAATGCTGGAGGATACGGATGTCTTTCCTGGATTTTTTTTCCCAAGGAGAGACGGACAATATGTTAAACACATGAGCGGTATGGATATTAGGGGGGAGGGGCGGTTTTAGCCGGTGTGCAGTCTTTACGGTTACTTGGATCCCCATTATGAGGCAGACTGGAGGCACTGGAGTCTCCTCCAGTGGTTATAGGTATACCTACGTAGATATGTATACCACCCAAAAAAATACCCATCTCCTTCTCCAAATGAGATGGAGGAGACTTTAATACATGCACATCCTCCTTGCATTATCGGAGCACAAAGAAGGTCCCCTTCCTACACAGTAAAGTGTCACGAGGAGCTACATATGTACATAGTCCGGAATTTTAAAAGGGATAAAGATGGGGAGGGAATATGGGGAGCTTTACACAGTCGTATCCATGATGAAAATCCATGCATACGCGCAGTGACTGAAGGGCGAAAGAATGATAAATGTTAAGTTGCTGAAGTGTTTTGAGGGAGAGAGAGAGAGAAAGGGAAGATTCGGGCTTTCGTAGTTCACACACGTTACCCGGTAAAGATAGGCGGGTACAAAAGGCTGGAGGGAGACTTTTCAGTGGAGTCTCATGGAGGGTTTTCCAGGGACAGAAAAGCGGTCAGGGGCTACATTATATTATTACTATCATTGAAAGTGACACTGGGATAACGCTATTTATGAGAGGAAAGCTGTTTAGAGGGGAATGAAGACGGAAATTGAATTTTAAATAGGCAGATGTGCTCGGGCTGGGAAGTTACGGATGAAACATACTGATACGTACTAAAGTCTCATACATCTTAAAGGAAACGGCTGTGTGTGATGATTTATTTATTTTTTCCTCGTAAGCGAAATGCATAGGCCCAGTAAAGTTAAATGTGGGAGGAGGGGTGCTTTTGTACTGATAGAATTTTCCTGGAGAAGACAAAAAGAAAAACCATGACTTCCTCGTCGACCTAAATAAAATACAATCATTTATTGAGTCTCTGAAAAGAGCTGCAACAGACGCTCGTTATTATCGTATTCACGTAATTTCTGAATTAGATTATCTAAATGCTCCCCTCCCGTGAGGATTCCTTCAATGTTGAAAATACTAACGCCAACACGGTGGTCCGTCACACGGTCTTGCATGAAATTATACGTTCTGATTTTCTCAGAGCGACCACCCAGACCTCGTTGCAATTTTCTGGATTTACTAATTTTGGCATTTTGTTCCTCCATCTGTTTCTCATAGATCCGCGCCCGAATCATTTGCAGGGCTAAACTACGGTTTTGGTTCTGGTATCTTTGCACTTGGCAGTCGACACTAATGCCGGTAGGGATGTGGGTCATTCTTATGGCGCTTTCAGTCGTATTTACATGTTGACCGCCAGCTCCACTGGCCTTTTTGCTTTGGACGATCAAGTCATCTGGCTTGATAATAACTTGTATATCTGAGGGGAGAGGGAGGATCGCAACAGCGGCTGTACTGGTGTGAATCCTGCCAGATTTTTCAGTTTTAGGTACTCGCTGCACACGATGAACGCCACCCTCATATTTTAAACGGTAATGGGCTCCTTGTCCAGATATCGTGGCTGTGCCTACACGGATTCCACCTGAAATTATTCCCACGAATGAAAAACATAGCTATAACAAATCATATTATAATTAATTATGAAACTCTCCAATACACAGCACCTAACTATCACAGTGAAACCTGGTCAAAACTATAATAACTAGAGTAGTATCTAAGCCAAACCAACACTTACGTCCAGACGGACAAGATATCCTCTATATCAACTAGAGTTTCAAAATGAAAGTTAAAGATTAGTTAAGAAACAGAATCTGCCGTTTAATAGAATTTATTTGTTATGTTAATGTTTATATATTGCTTTTTACCGTTTCGTCAGGTCAAAAACTGGACCCTCATTGTTAACTCTGTTTGACAACTAAAACAGTAATGTCAGAAGATTTAATTTGTTGATCAAATTTTCAAAAACAAATTCTGCAAGTCTAATAGATTTTTGCATTGATTTACAATACTCGCACCAAAGTTTGTAAACTTAAGGAAAAGATAAAATAATTTTTCTCGTGTACGGAAGTAAAAAAGATATAAGTTGTCAACAATTCCTCAAATTTACTCAATCCTTTAGTTTCTTGTTATCTTCAAGTTGGACAGTAAATTGTAGATATATCTTTCAATTTTCCCTATGAACAAGTGATATCATTGCGTTCTTCTTGTAGATACATATGTCTTCTTTTGAAAAAACCAATAAACACTAAAATACTACATACGAACAGAGGCGATACTCAAGAGGTATTCAATACATGCAGTATACTGAAGACGAAGACGTACCAATCCCAGTTTCTTCAAATTTTGTCACGGTAAAATCCAAATTATGGAACGCCGCAAACCTCTCGTACATGGTAAATACATCTTGTGCAAAAAGCATTGCTTCTTGACCACCAACTCCGGCGGTGACTTCAATAACAATGTCATTGTTATCCAAAGGCTCCGGTTCTAGCACCGCTTCAAAAAACTAAAGTAAAAACAATCCAGATTCTTTAACAATTCACATAAACCGAAGATAAAATTATCAGTTACCAAGATCACACAAGTATCACAATATTACTAACAACTTCCTTACCACTTCCTCGAACCTCAATAATTCAGACTGAAGCTTAACCACATCTTTCTCTGCTGCCTCCCGGTACTCCTCTTCTGCAATATCAACAAAAGTATGTTGATAGTAAAAATTTATTGACTTGTTGTCTTGAAATAGTTTCAAGACAACCCATCCATAAAACTAATTTAAATGCGTTATACCAAATGCCTTAAAAAAACCACGGACAATCATGAAACAAAACAAACGTACGTACGCTGCATTAAAGTCTTCAATTCCTCTAAATCGTTAATCTTAGAAGCAATTTCGGTTATCAAGCCTTGTAATCTGGGACTGACCCTCCGCTCCTCCCGCACACTTTCAGATGTCACATTACGGATATACTTTTGAACTCTCGGGTCTTTCAATGATAAATTCAAACCTTGACTGTAATTCCTGATGATTCCAGGCAAAATCCGGTCCGAAATTTTGGTGGTGCCGTGAGTTAATTTGTGATAACAATAATGTCGACTAACACTCTGTGCAACTTTCAGGAACTTTTGCCTATGTTTAATGAAGTGGAGTGTCACCATTGTTATTTTTGACCCACTAATTATATAATCACAATGATGTTCAGATTCCTTTGAGGTAGAAAACCTAACATTGAGCTATCAACATTTAAATTAATTTAATTTTAATTCAGAGAAAAAATTAACACCAGGACAGTAGTTTTCCACATTTTTCGTTTTTCCAGGCAAACAAACGGCCCGAATGATCCTTCCTGAGTTCCTGAGAGAATAAATTTGATTTGGCTAGAATTTTCCCTCTGAATATTTAATGTTACACTGTAAGATATCCTTGATTTGACGGCGGGAAAATTCAAAAACGTTCACCTTGTTTTTTATTTGTTTTTTCGTTTTAATATGCATCGCCAAGCCAAATGCATTGGATGGAACAATCCAGTCCCAAGCAACTCCCTTTGGCTCTTTTCGTATATTCCAGAAGCAAAGCAAAACTATACGAAAAAGCCAACAAAAACGCTGATCTAACTCTTTAACTCTTCACTAACCAATAACGCTTTTTGTAATACTAAATACTAATCCACCAAAATCCTTGAAGCAAAACGTTTTAAATCCTTGTCAGCCCTGCCTGCACAATCTGGCTCTAACTCGAACGGACTAATTTTTCTTTTCGTTTTATTATTCTCCTTGTTTAAATTACTAATTAAAATCAGTTTTTCTTCCTGCATCATCATCCAAAAATCTTTTAATTTTATGTCAAATAACCACAGTGCAAAGAAGTGAATTAGAATCTTGCGTAATCAATTTAACAAGCCTGATTTTATACTGCAATAACGTTTGTTTAATCTAGTTCTTTGCAAATGAAAGGATTGGTGACATTCTTGTGTTAATTAGTGGGTGACTTATTTAGCATGTTAACTAATCGTTCGACAAGGATTTAGTAAATCATCAAGAAGTAGGAAATCTTGACGACGGAAACGTGTTTCTAACTCCAGATGGAAATAATCGTGGAAGGGGAAGGAGATGAAAGGAAACGAGACAAAGTCTCACATACCGTGCAAGACATTTTGGCTGCAGTTGACGAGAATCAGCGATTTCGCAAAGCGTAATTTGAACAATATATAAATTATCTGGTTTTGACGTAATGTAATGTACAGCCACTTTTGCTGTGTCCGAGAAGCCAAGCTCCTATGTTTTAAATGGAATTGGAAATAGTTTTAACTGATACGTAAAACAGGGTATGATTCTTTTTCCTTGTGGAAAACTTGAAAGAAAAGAAATTAGGTGGCCTGTGATGTCTTGAAATGTTAATGGCAGCGTTTGTTCTTACTGATTTCCAGGGATAATGTTGATGTCGCACAAATATGTCCATTGACTCGAAAAATTGAAGTGGTTTCGTCCAAATCAAATATTGTTAAAAATCATGGCTACACGATCGAAGGAAAATCCTACCTGTGTCCGGAAGAAGCTTTGTTTTTCTTGGAAACGGTTAGACAATGACATGGAAAAAGGATGAGATTGTTTTTGGAAGGTTTGTTGTATGTTTAATCGAGTTGTATTTCTTTGTGTTTTAGCTCAAACTAGAAATTCTACTAGAGAAAATACCATTAAGCGTGGAAAGATGCCGGAATCTATTTTTGGCTCCGGACGAGTCGAAAAAATTTGATGGAACTACTTGTCAATGTTCTGAGTATACTGTATATAAGTTTTTAGCCAAGCAAGGTTACCGCTCACGGAGGCCAAGCTTCGTCTTAGCTGAACTGCAGAAGCCGTTAAAGAATTTGGAGAAAGCCAGTGAAAGTCAGATGCAAGATGTTGATATGAACGTGAGTTCAGCCAGTTCTCCCAATGCAAAAGAATCTCCGGGTAGTGGCATTGACTCTTCCACCACCGAAAACGTTCCCTCGCCAGGAAATGCAACAAAGCGAAAGCGGGATAGTACAGCAACAGTAAGCAATGGTGAGGCAGACGAGAATGGAGGGAAAAAAGCCAAGATCAAAACCGGAGCTGATAGTGCTAATGTCGCTCAAGATGTCGGCAATTTGAACGAAGCTAGCATGTCTCCTGAAATTATTTGTGGGTATGAGAGTGACTCTTCAAGTATAAAATGTACTTATTACAGTGATCACGGACAGGAAACCATTTATGAATTAGATAACAATGAGACTTCCGTTTCACCAAATACCTTTAACGACGAACCCCTACCTTCAACATCTCGAGGAGTACCTAGTGAAAAATACACTGTACAAGAAGTAGACTCAGACATTGAGTTTGTAGATGAGGTAATTCACTGTGGTGTAGATATAGAAGAGTTGGCCGACAGTGAAGAGGACGAAGAATTACCTGACATTACAGAGCCTGGCACTTCCAAACAGTCCATGTCCTTCACGACATTAAGAAATCCAACTAAGAACCATGTATTTGTCGATCTGGTTTCAAGCGATGATGAAGATGATACTCAAGATTTACTCAAAGACTACACCAATCATATTTGGTCGCAGTTCGTTCCGAGACCAAAAGCAAAGTTTTGTATTCCTCCCTCGGAATTAATTCCCAAAGAAATTAGAAGGTCTCATAAGGATACTGGTTCAGAAAGTTGCCTGTTGAAGTTAGATGATGACTGTGACCTCGAGTTAAAAGAAATTGTAGACGGTTTGAAACTAGATTCAGATACTGAAAATTCGCCAAGAAAATTATCGCACAGAAACCGAGCTAAAAGTTGGGGCGATTGGAGAGAACAAGAGGCTAAAGAATTGCAAGATGTTTTTCACGGTTCCTTGTTTGGAGCAGATCATAATGAGAGTAAAACTTCAACTGGCTGTGATAGTTCTTTTAACCACACTATAATAAATGGTTGGGAACGTGTGAAATTACCGAAAAAGGGAATCAATGAAGTGGCTAATGGTACTGACAGTACTAACAATAATATTTCTCCATCGTGTAATTCATCTGAATATTCCTACAGTTTTGACTTATATCCGCCGACGGAAAATAAGTTTGGAAAGAAATTATTAGGATCCGTTGTCAAACCATCCTATCGTGTGATAATTCAACAGTAAGTACCTAGATAAGTTTATTTATCCCGTATTTGTGGTTTTCCCTCTTCCTTCAACTATAAAATCGTATGCAATTTTCCTTTATAAATATGTTACGATCATTCATCATTGCATCCATTAAGACTAACATATGATTTGTAATTTTTTTTGTAGTGAAACGGATGCTTTCATGAACTTTAGCAAGCTCACAACACCCAAGGACCAAGTGCCTTTTCTCGTAGCTGTGGTAAATGAAGACCAAGAAGTTACCTTTGTTTCTCCAGGAAATGATCAAATTCCGGATTTGTTTCAAAGTTGTAAATGTTGAGATTTTGTTTTTAAGAAAAACGTCGTCGTATAGTATCTTCAGCCGTCGTTCAGCCAAAGTGCCATCAAATTAGCTGTTAGTCACACCTTATGACTGGATATTTAAGGCCCACAATGGATTTTTTTGTTTTTTTCTTCAGCGTTTTTAAAGTTGTGGTAGTGATAGATAGACGTAGTTTATAACGAAATAAGAAAACGTGTATTGCAAAGAGTTACAAGCAGTTGAATTTGGTACAGTATTTTGTACAGTGCAAGTTGTAAAAGGTAAGGCCATTTATTGTTTCACCGGAGTATGACTTTGTAACTTCGTAAGCTCCGTGAAAGTATTCCTTCCTTTTCTTACTTGTTTTGTCTTTATAATGGCTGTTCTGAATAGGTATTGAGGTAAACATTTCCCAGATCAGATGTGTTAAATTTATACGTAAATTACCTATTGTAAACGAAGCAACACTTAATGACTGAGCTCTGCACTTTCGAATGGTAAGGTTGTCTATACGGAATTCGTGAAAAAGTCAAGTAGTTATATGTGTATTTAGTATTTAGTGTTTATAGTTCGTACGTATACATGTGTATAGTGTATACGTAATACGTACTAACGCCGGCTGTGTCGGCCTGTCGGCTAACGATCAGAATTACATTTTTCCGGGGGAAAATGCTGGCAGTTGTCAGAGCAGAAGCAAATGACAAAAGCTTAATGCTTGAACGGCATGTACCATATCCCTTAGAGTTCTCGTGTATGTGAATAAGGATATTGTGGTAACAAGCAAGAAAGTGTAGGAACGTAGGAAGCCAAGTTTCAGTGCACTAGAGGTGCATGTGTGAACGAGACACCTACTAACACTGACTTAGATCGGATGAAAATTAATGTAAGGGTAAATGTGGTTTCAAAACAGACCTACTTTTTCGCCATCTCTTCCTACATATTTTGTCCTTGCAACTTGTGAACCTAAATCTGTTTGGATGCTCTCCGGATGAAGCGACCTTCATTCCGCATTCTTTACTTGAGCTGTAGGCCGTACATTGAGATGCAACTATTTTTCTACACATTTCATGTGTGATCTTTTCTCATATCCACTGTAAATAGTAAATATACATACATATACTATACAGAGATCTACATTACAAATTCATGTTGTACATGTGTGTAAGATTTTTTTGCCTCTCATGTAGTAGAGTAAGAGACAAAAAAACATGTTACAAAAAATCGACGATATACTGTGACCAAAGATACTCGTACAAGTGCGTACTGCATGCTGCATCCACATCCTGGTATCTTCGGATTCAGGACTGTAAAAAGAAGAAGAGCAGTGTCACACGTCCTAACTCCCAACCCAAACTTTGGGTTGGAAGTGTTAGGTGTTTCTCCAACTTTAGTGTTCTTACTTTCTCACCTTCAAAAGACAAGTCTTGCAAAAACATGTAAATGCCCTTCCTTACGTGTTATATGTATGTATAATAATAAATTCTGCAGTATATTTTGTATCAAATTTTGTAGAACGAAAACAATTATGACAGCAAAACATAAATCTTTGTCTATTTTCTGCAAAAATGATCAATATTTCATTTTCATCTGTACTTCCTGTCCCGTGCTTTCCCCTAAGAATTCCTCTCTTCTCATCAAAACACGGAACAGTTGAAAAACAATTGCAACGTACCATGAACTATTTCTATGGAACATGTCCAAATCTAAGTGTAATCAACCCTTTCGCTTTCCGGTAAATAAAGCCTCTATCACCAGCTGTATAATTAGTTTCCTTTAACCATTTGACGACAGCTTTCAATCAGCTATTAAACGGAATTTACTTAAAATGATTTGAGTCATTCCAAACGTGTCAATCGCATCCTGAATCCCTAATGACTCTTATGCCTCTAACCCAGTGACCTATTATATTATCGACCCTTGAAGGTTCACTCCAAAATTTAATCCACCATTCAATAACAATGAACCATTTCACCTGCATTTGGTTTACAATTTAGTTACTTTTACGAAAATATTCTCACAGTTCAAAAAAAGTAACGTCCTGGAGCCATACCTCCTGACCATCTTCTGGACTCCAGAAGATCGTCCCAGGATCTCCATCCACGGGACAATTATCCTCGGAAAAGCTTGTAAATGGAATGTCCAGCCAAATCATTGACCTATATAGGTTGAAAAAATTATTTTTTTAATTGAAATTCTTAAATCCTACCGAAAACCAAGGTAACCGAACTGGATGTCTCCCGGAGGAAAAGGGATCTATGACAGGGGAAAGGCTGTTCACAGAAATTCCGGAGGAATTTTCAAAAATAAAATCGGAACATGTGTGAACCTGTGAACATAAAAAATTCCAAAAATTTGGTAATTTTGCTTTTAAATGTGAAAAAAATGCAGTCACCCACAAAAATGTAAGTTTTGTTGACTTTGAATTTAAAAGGCACTGGCTACAGCTGAGAAAGAGCCGAAAGCGCATAAACAAAACAAAAAAAAATGCACTGAAGGAAAAAGGCAAGATGCTCTTTAATAACATTTTTTTTTTGTTTATTGTACAAAGGTTTGTTGTGCTCAGAGCAACTTTTCTCTCGGGGCTCTCTGATATTTTTCCCTTTAAGAAGACATCGCCTCTTTTCCAATATAATATACCCTTTTTTATATACGCAAAATATACACAGTACGCATATTTCTGTATAGTATACGTAGCATTTCTCCCTGTCTTTCTTATACGATTTTTCCTATTAATTTTTTGCTCCATCTTCGTGATTAAAAAGGAAGAATTAAAATACACAAATACCATAAATAATATTGTAAATTGTAATAATTAATATTGTGTTATTGTGGATAAAATTGAAAAAAAAGTACCTGTGATCTAATTTTCCTCTTCTTTTGGAGTTTTCTATATAGGACCTAGCCCACCTTCAATATAGGTACTCAAATGTTTGCTATACAACAGCTGATTTAGTAACACCAAAATGTGAAAGTGAATTATTATAAACCAAAAGCGAAAAGAAAGAAAAGATATATATACCAGAGAGTCATACTGAAAAGTAAGTACAACAATCCAAATTATATTTCTTAGTTGCGTTCCGTATACCATTGTTGGCAGGTGTAAATATGAAAAAAAAAGTTGATTGAGAAAACACGAAAACAGATAGTATCGACGAAGGGCAAAATTCCTTTACCTGGCGTCGGAGAATTTAGTGTAACTGAATCATCTGAATTTTGTATAACTTGATCGACCAAAATTTTGTGATCTGGCAAAAAAAATTGTGTAGTGAAGTAGTGATCAAGTAAATTCTCAGAGATTAAGTGCATCATGTTGTGCATAGCGATTTTGAAGTGAATTTGTGTGTTTGTCTTATTGATCAAGCAATCATGCAATGAGCTAGCGAATTCGTTTGTTGATCAAGCACTTCTGTGGTGGTCAAAGAAGCAATATTACCAACTACAGACAAAAAAGTATAGGTATAACTACATAGGATCGAGCAAAAGGAGTCAGCTAGAAGATCGACAGAAGAATCCATGTCAAGATTGTCAAGAGGAGAGAGAGAGGAGAGTTAATTAGGGAAAAAGTGATTGCATTCTCCGTATATTCTTGTTCCAACCGATATTTGTTGAGTGTTCATGATATATTGTTACAGTCTCTTATTTTAGATTCATATTTTCTTGGACTTGCCAAGGGTTTGGTTGGTTCAACCTTGCCTTTATAATAGTATAGCTTCCTCAGGTTGGTTTTGTTTCAGTTTATTTTTTTGGGGGTTTGTTGTCTTTCTTACAGTAATGAATAGGTAGGGGTTGTAACGGAGCCAAATAGGAGGATGAACGGAAGTAATGGTTGATTTTTTTCTTCTTCTTGGATACAAAATATAGAGCAAATTGAAATTCAGGTCAGGGAGATATATTCATAGCTAGACGGGTGTCCTACAAAAAAAAAGTGCTACTAATGCTCCACATATACTGACAGCCACTCCATACCATTGACTTTCTTGTTGTTTTTTGTGCTTCATCTGCAATAGTATCATAATAATAAGATAATGGTAGTAAAAAAAAAAGTGTGTAGAAAATAAAAGGATTAGAGTCGGATTATCAGTTGTGTACACATAAATGCTGGTGTTTGTTAAAACTGTTGGAGTTGGTTGCAACTAAATGCAACACTCTTGTGTGGAGTTGTGGAGTAGTCAACTAAACTAGTCATCGTTGCAAATAGGAATTTTGGTCATTTTTAATGTGACTTTTTTGTCGATTGTAAATATAAATAAAAGATATATATACATATATCGCAAATATTTCACAGCGCTGTGTCGTGATTACTGCGTTCGGGAATATTTTAAATAGTTTGGTGAAAGTGGAATTGTATTTATTTCGTACCAGAATTTTGTATTTATTCGAATATTTGTGATTGCAAGATAGAAGAATACGAAGATGGGCGGAAGGTATTGCAATGACCCAGATTCCCTCGTCAATATTTGCATCCGAAGTTGTTTGGACAATCTAACTGTGACATTAGCGGATCCACATCCAGTTAGATTGAAGCCAAATACTTTCCTACCCAAAGAAATATGCGAGAAAGTGCTGGAATTTGCTGACAGAGAGTCAGAAGAGTTTGATACCCAAATTCTGCCCCTGTTTCAGGTTCAAGCTTTGTTTTTTTAATGTCCTATATACTGTAATTCTTAAAAATGTTATTCTCATGCCCGGAATAATGCCAATGTATTTTACCCACATGTTTTTTTTCATTATTAATTTTTGCAGGATACGACGTGTACACGATTAGAAACATTAAATTTAAGGAACTCAAAAGTCAGCGATGAGTCTCTGGAGAGACTAATGGCACATTTTCCTGAACATGTGGATATTCACAACTGCTCTCGACTCACACCCAAAGCATTGGATATCATTAATCGTTACTCCACCAATCTGAGATCGTTAGTCATTGGTAATACCACCCAAATTTTTCCTGAGACTCTGCTGTACGCAAAAAGTCTCACTCAAGAAGGTAATATTCAAAACTTGGCCATCCATGTTATTATTTATTATTTGCACAGGATTCGTCCTTGATATCGGGTTAAATTAAACCGTTTAATTGCTCATCATACATATGATTAAACTCCCAAATATCAGATAAAATGATATTACGGAATATTTTATTAATCGTGACTTATTTGGGATTTGACAGGAGCTAAGGAAGAGTTACTCAGTCGGTTACTGACCACTCGAAAACTTCTGAAATTGGTGGTGTGGGGAATTCAAATGCAGCAAGAACAGAATTGTTATATGACATTGTTAACGAAGGATTTTATAGAAACAATACAGTTCCTGGATGTCTCCAGTTGCGTAGACATTGAAGGCATCGACTTCCTGACTAAAGCAAGGTGCTTGACGGGGCTGAGTCTTTACAACGTCACTATTAAAGCACACTCATTTCCAATTCTGGGACAGCTAAAAAATTTAAGGTATGCAATGTTCCAATAGCTGGACGACTGTTCAACATGACTCAATGAAGAAAGCCTTTGACTGTTCACGAATATTAACGCCTTTTTTTGCAGGCATCTAGACATTTCCCAGGCTAGTGAAAATAACTCAATGTTTCGAGATCCAAATGAATTGCTAACTAATTTGGTGACGTCTCTACCCAAGCTAACGTCTCTTGACATTTCTGGCACGAACCTCGCTGGAAGAGGTGAAGTACATGCAAATATTTTTCAATTGGTGTTTTCGTTTTGCGAATATAACTTAAACAAACATTCTATTTTTACAGGTGTGCAAGAAAAAGGACTCGTAGTTGCGTGCGACATTCCTGGCTTGAATTCACGTATTCATTGCCCATTAGAATTTTTAGGTTTGTATGGTACACACCATGATGCCTCTCATCGTTACCACATCCCGGCTAAACGAATTGCCGGCGACAAAGATGAGGGTCAAATTTTGACTGCATGTCAAGCGTATTTGGATCGCCATGAGATATTGGAAAAAGTTCTAAACGATCTTTTCCATCTGTTTCGAGGAGAAAAAGGTCTGTTATACCGGTTTCTAAAATTAACACATTAATTGTTTATGAATGAAAATCGAGAATACAAAGCTGATTTGTTATGCTTTGATGGTCATAAATCGTAGTTTTTATTTTTCCATTAATTACTTTATAATTATTTATAACACGAATTTAATGATTGAAGATGCAATTTTTTTTAATCCGAAGGTACCCAAGTGGATACCGCGTTAAGGCTTATTCTCACTGCTATGAGTCGACACATAGGGGAGAAACATGTACAGATATCAGGTTCCGCTAGTTTATTCTATATTGTTAAACACGAAGACAAATCAAGAATCAATCCAGTCATGAAACGGGCAATATTAACAACCTTAATCAATGCCATGGAAAGTCACAAATTCGATCCTACGATGATGAGAAATGGTTGCCTCACGATATGTCATTTCCAAATTCCTCACGATGTGGTACGAAGCGATTTTTGTGGATATTATGTACAACCGGCATTTATTTACAGAATTTTAAATATCCGG
The DNA here is from genome assembly GCA_034698585.1 of Disparrhopalites patrizii. Lineage (NCBI taxonomy): Eukaryota > Metazoa > Arthropoda > Collembola > Symphypleona > Sminthuridae > Disparrhopalites > Disparrhopalites patrizii. Next base: position 19,607 of record JAQGBT010000424.1, read on the forward strand.
TACATTTTTCAATCAAGGATTGTAATGCTAAAGAAGCACCTTTAATATTTTTTTCAGTTATTTAACTATCAAAAGTTGGTGACGTTGCTCCTAGATATTTTGGGCACGACTAATCTGGAAGAATTCGTAGAAAGGATCGCAATATACCTTTTGAATTCTTTGGCATGCCAAGTGGAAGGTGACCACAAACGGCTTGTGGGTGACCTTGGTGCAATAACTAAAATGTTGCACATAATTGAGGACCGGCTGTCAAAACAAGAATGTGATGATGTTCTGGAAATTGCCTGGTCTACAATGTGGAACGTGAGTTTGCATTTACTGTCTGAATTCAATTCATTTAATGGAATGTTTAACGGAATGCTAGTAGAAAAATACACTGAACAACTGAAGTTGTGTTGGTGCCGAGATTAAAACTGACCACTTCAGTAAACCATTATTAATTGTAAGGAAAACAGTTTATATCGGTGATGTGCACAATGATCAAGTAATCGCTGACAACACCGCTATTTTCTGAGCTTCTGTGATGTTTAATTTTAATTGTCTCTGTGTTTGTCATTAATGTTATTTGGTAAAAACGGTTCATGTGCACATTATAGGTAACAGATGAAAGGCCAGAAAACTGTGAACGATTTTTAAGTCGGCGAGGGATGGAGTTGTTTCTGAAGTGTCTAAACGCGTTTCCAAATAAGCCAGAATTGCGGAGAAACATGATGGGTATGACAATATTTTCATTGTTGATTATATGAACTTCGCGGTTGTGTCATGTCTATTGTGAATGCGCAGAGTTTGTTGCATGTCTCTGGAGCCGAATCCAGTCACCTAATATGGTGGATACGGAGACTGAAAATAGTATTTGGCGGGTTTCCTTAAGAAGCTATAAAAACGAAAAAAAATCATTGTCTTGGTGTGGTCCTTAGTAATTTATAGCGGATTAATTTGCACACTTGACATCAGTTGAAGTAGTTATTAAAATAACTTACTCGAGAAAACTGAGATGTGATATGTTTCGAAAATTCTATCTTTGTGCCTTGCGGTAGAGATTATTTTAACTCCGCAAATATTGGTCGGGTTGATTGACGCTTTTGCCTGTTATCGCAATGAACGTGATTTACTTTCTGGCCTCTGGTTTAGTGATTCGATGGCCCATTTTGTTCCAGAGGTGACTGCCCTTGGTTTGCAGACAGTATGTACTTTCACATGCTACAAATTGTTTTAATTTTTCATAGGTTTACTTGGAAATGTAGCAGAAGTCAAGAATTTGAGAACTCACCTTATGACATCGGAGTTCATAAATGTATTTTACCATTTACTGGATTCTACACAAGATAATATCGAGGTACGTTGTCGATTGATACAAAATTTCAAAGAGTTTATCAATGCTACCTGGCACTCTATGTATATGTCGTTTGTACCTGTGTTTGCCAATGTCGTCAAAACCTAAATGACAGATGAGGCGCATTTGTTTTAATCCTATCTGTTGCTCTTCGTAGGTCAGTTACAATGCTGCTGGAGTACTCGCGCATGTACTCTCGGACGGTGTAGAATTCTGGACTATTGAATCTCCCTGGCGAGGCGATGTCTTGGAGAGCATTCGGAGAAACATTAAGCGCTGGGACGTGAACTCGAGCAGAAATATCAATTACAGGTAGCCTATCTTGGCATGTTAGTATTATTTGCACAAGTAAAATTCCATGTTGTGGGCCCAACTTAAAATTGCAAATACTCTACTATGGACGTATTTGAAATTTTAAGTTTTGGTGAATCCGAATAGCTAAGGATGCATTTGTGGAGTTAATGTACAATTCGTGTCGACTTATATCACCTACCCGTAAATACGTCATTGAGTATCCCATTTCATTCTTTTGGCGGATCCGAATGTCACTTGTCCTCAGAAACTATTCAGTTGCTGTTATTTTGTGAAGCACTTAAATCGATCATAAATAATAAATATGTACATTTGAATAATATGTACTACTATTTGCAGATCTTTTGAGCCCATTCTGAGATTGCTGAATGTCAGCCACACGACAGAATGCCAATTATGGGCAGCTTGGGCACTCGCTAACTTGACCAGAGTTTACCGTAAATTATTTTTGTCAATTCTCGTTTTGTCCTATTTTAATATTATGTGATAGCAATAGTATAAACCTTTCCATCACACTGCCTAACGATTTATGTTTGTTAAAATTTCAGCTGACAAGTATGTGCCCATTTTGTTGAAGGAAGGAGGATTAGACCTTCTTAGGACTTTACACTGTGACGATGGGGACGTTCTGAATTTCGTCACCGTTACTCTCTCGCAATCGCACTCCTTTCTTACACTTAATCCACTTCAGACGGAAGATTGTTAACTTTTCTCTTTCTCTCTTCTTGCTATCACTCCTAAAAAAATTGTATCAAGTTTGGACTAAATAATATTGTACATACATATATTATATTCCACGTTTGGATTCATACTGTTTTATCTACCTTGTCTGCAATTGTGAGCAGTATCAAAAAAAAAAATTAATAAATTATGTGCAGATAGTACACGCCATCACTGAATCATTTGTGCGGGTTTTTCCTTTGTGCATGTCTTGTCGGAAATTAAACCATTCATCCCTTCTACCCTTTCTGTACCAACACCATTACACCATTGTAGAATTAAATGTTATTATTTATTATTAAGGCAATGCATTCATTTCTTCCAATAAACATGAACCCATAAAAAAGGGAAAGTATAGTCCAAGTATAATTACCTATAGCTATACATATAATAATATAATATGAAACAATTGAGACCCACCAAGCAGCCAGACCCCTTTGATTCCCACAGACTCTGCCTTTTTATAAAGCACTGATAACCTTGACTTGAATTGTTGCTGCCGCGAGAGCAAAAAGCAGTACTTTCCTTCTCTTTCACGTTGTTATTTACATTCTACTTATTCCATACATTCAGTGCCAGTTTTTTATATAAAAAAAATGGGGACGATTCTACAATTCCAAGGAAAGTAACATCTCTTAATAATTTGCTAACTCATTCTCAGTTAAATGTTCCCACAAATCTGGTTACTTTGTAGGGAGCTATGCAAAACTAACTCCTTTACCAGTTATGGTAATCGGTCGGTGAAGGGTTATATTGTTTACACACAACATCACACCACGCCACTGAAAATTACATATCACCTGTCACCTGATACAATCTATCCGTTATTATCAATTGTCACCATTGGTATGTTGTTATTTTCAATGCCTTCGTAATTCCTTATCACATTTGCCGTTATCAGCCTCCAAATTCTACTTTCTCCTATACCGGATTCACCATTGATTGAATGAAGGATTAAATTCAGCGTAACATCACTCTTCCCAACACAGTATTGTACATTGTACAAGAATTGCGAAAACAATTTGCACCAGCATTAAAATTACAGCAACAATTGGACATTGACAATGGGTGCAGCAAGCCTTTCTCCCGACCCGGGGAGGGAATTCTATGAAAAGTACACTGTGAAGGCAAGCTTTTTTTTTTAATTGATCATTATTCATGGTTTAGCTTATGAATTATTTTGGTCCCCTTTAAATGAAAAATATCGGCTGAAAATGTTTGTATTTGTTGTAAATTCTCCATGAAATTTTCAGGAATTGCAGATCCTACTTTCTCCTCATCACTTTAGTCGCAAAGCAAATCATGACAAGGCCCAATTAGTGACGGATCACATACAAATTACTCGGGATGGTTGGATAATTCTTGAATATTTAAATTTTATAGTTTTGTCAGTTTTGCGATATTTCCGTACTAATCACATTATGTATTAAGCCTGCATTTGTGACTCAACCAAAACTTTCCATCGTGGAAAGATGCAACAGGTTTTGCTTTGAAAACGTCGCAAAGGCGACCCATTTTTGGGATTTTGCCCAGATTTTTTTAAATGATGATTAATTGAGATGATTAATTTTTTTTTTGAAAAGGAACAACTCATGTGAAGAATAAGTTATCTTGCCAATTTGACCACCATTACGGAGTCCAAGACGGACAATCGTTTGACATTTACGGAACGGATTTACCCGACACGGCCCCGGTGTTCTTCTGGATTCACGGCGGAGGATGGCAATGTAATGTCAACATTAAGTACAAAATGCATTTGAATCTACAAAAGCCGGATTTATTTTTACTAAGAATTTAGTTATGATTCATATTTTTTGTGATTAAATACGTATTGTTTTAATTCAGTTGGGGAAAAAGGAGTAAATGGATATTTTGCGGCAACATTACATGGCTGGGGATTTAAAACCATCGTCCTTGGCTATACCTTAGCTCCGAGAGGTAGATGATTAAAATTAGAAGAAATTCAATTTCAAATGGGATTAGATCTCCGACAATTTTGTTGTAAGCCTTTTTATTTTATTAATTTTCCTAATTTGTTTAAAGCCACCGTCTCTCATATGGTCAGTGAAGTGAAAGATGGACTTCGAGCGGCGTTCAGATTATTTCCCAAATCTGATTTCGTCCTTGGTGGCCATTCAGCTGGAGCTCACCTGGCGTCCTGTGTCATCCATGACAAAGATTTCCCCTGTAAACAAATCAAAAGAGTTTTTCTTGTTTCTGGAGTCTTCGACCTACGACCTTGTGCTAAAACCACTTTTAACAAAAAAGTCAACATTACACCGTACGTCTGATGGCAAAATTAGTTATAGCGTTATTCATACATAATATTATTAGTAGAAACCTAGAAACATTTCCGTGTAGACTAATCTAGTTCAGTTTAATGGAAAAAAATTTGTTATATGTTGCATAGATATATGTACGTTTAATTTTAAATTGTTTATTCTAGGCACGAAGAGGCAAACTTAAGCTCTCTCATCCAGGACGGGGTCAACGAAGCGTTTTTGCAAAAAGACGCACAAGTCCTGGTAACGGTGGGCAAATATGAGACTGACCTGTTCCTGACTCACGCCAAGCTGTACAGCGATCACCTGAATGACCTCAAGGTGACCAGTAGCTGGTGGGTCGCCGATGGGGATGACCATTTTTCCATCATTGAGACCATTATCAACGAAAGGTCGTCCATGACCCAGCGACTTAAGAGCTTTATCATTGATTTAGTGCCCAAACGAAGTCTGTTTTCTAGATTATTTAGTAAACTGTGATATCCAAAAATATTTGCTTGTTGGTGTTTTATTTAATTGCTGGTTCAATGATTTTTCTTCTGGTGATTTCCTCTTTCCGGATCATTGTACTTTCCTTCTGGTGAAATGATTTTAAATTTTAGTTCTGTTAATTCTCGAGATTTATTGTCTATACATTAGTGTGGAAGTGTGGATACTATTTGGGCACAATTACAATAAAAGATTTATTTCCACAAGTGTTTGTAGATTTTATTTAAATAATCAAAAATAATACAGATAATAGATAATGCGGATACTTTTCTTTCGAAAATTTGGTAGAATTTCTGAAAACGTCTGGATTCTGAAAAGTAATCAATGAGCTACCCGAACAGAAAGCAAATAAGAACAACTCTTCGAATGATCGTTTTTTTTTTTTGCTTTTGCAGATTCAAAGGGCTACACTTTTATTAATTCTTGGACGCCCAGCGTCCCTCGTATATCTGGAACGTTAACGTTTAAACACACATGAAAAAAATCATTTCACATTCTTACATGAAAAATACTTTTTCGTGTCTAATACTTAACTTTTTACTAGGAATAAATTAATAGTTAACATAACACCGTTCGGAGTGGCTTCAACAAGAGCAATTGACTTTATCCTAATAATTAAATATCATTAAAACTTATAATACAAGATACACACATTACACACATTTTCTCCTGGGGAAAGCAGGCATTTTTTTGCCGGGCAGTTTTTGTCAAGCAAATCCTGAATTATTTCCTTTCTCTTTTAACTCCAAAGTATTTCCTACGTAATTTCCTATGTTATTCCTACGCTAGTTTTTCCGTTTTAGTATATACTGACATATATACACATTAATTCTTTTTTATATAACAAAGTAACACATAGAAGTATCGTACACACTCCATTCAGTATAAATACTATAATTTCCTTGTTTCATTTTTTTTTTTACTATCACCGTATAATTACTACGTACAACCACACATTAACATGATACCTATCTGATTTATTAAGGTTGAAGGCAGGTGTGACAATTACAGCAGGAATAATCGCTGGATTTTTTGCATGCGTGCGGGTATATGTGCACATTACATAAAATGTGTGTAATTATAGGTGCCGTGTGTGTCATATTGCGAACGAGTAAATCATTCAGATAAAAAGGCTTTCATAACAAGTCACAAGAGTTTTTTACAATCTCATCAATTCATCATTCAAAAAGAGAAAGACGGAGATTTTTACCTCAATCCAAGTTAATCTTTATATTTTATACCCCTTCACTACGCCCTCCCAATTAAGCTACGGCCTAAAATAATACTAACGAAACGTATACTTTGAATTTCATCATTTGTTTTTATATAAAAAAATTTGAAAAAAATACAAGAATATAAATCACATGAAAAAAAGGTCAGGTTTCCACTCATCTTGGGTATCAACTAAAACCATACGGGTCTACGGGGTTTAGAATCAAATATGATTACCTCTGTGGCACCTAATTTCAAAAAACGATCCAGCCCTGTACTTTTTTTCATTCATAAAAAATAACTAGAGGACAAAATCGTTTTAAGAATTACGGCTGCACCTCAGTCACATTTAATCCTTCCCCCTCAATGTAGAAATAGAGCATATATTAATATGCACCTGTATTGTACACATAGTTAGTATCAAAATAATTGTGAAATACAAAAATGCGTTCATATTTATTTTATTTTTTGGCCAAATAAAATGGTTCCCAGTCACTGTTCCATCGGGGTTTCCATTGCTGTGAAGTTTTTTTTGTTACATTAATATATTTCTTTTAGAATAAAAAATTATTTTTCACATAGAATAATCGTGCATTCAAAGTTCATAGCTTTTTTTTATTACATTCTTTTTGGGGAATAAAAAGCAGAGTGACACTCTATCATTATTTCTGGCATATTTAATTCGGAAGGTGAAGGTGTGAAAGGTGTGACGCAAACGTTTGTTTCCTATAAGGTCTCTATTTATAAATATATATTATACCTTTGTAACTCCTATTACATACATACACCGCTATATTGCTACAGGAAATTGTTTTTTTTTTTTGAGTAATGAGCCGCCTGACCTCGGTGTTATGTGTAAATCACCATACAATTGTGACTTCGGGCGTTTCTACAGGTTTCTTATATTACGTCATACATTTTATTTTGCTTAATCATTTATATGAATTAGCTAATAATTGATATAAATGAATGCCTAATAATTCATATAAATACGTATGCCTCAAAATTCATATAAATAAATATAAATATGTCTACCTAATAATTTATATAAATAAATGCAAATATGTCTACCTAATAATTTATATAAATAAATACAAATATGTCTACCTAATAATTTATATAAATAAATACAAGTATGTATGCCTCAAAATTCATATAAATAAATATAAATATGTCTACCTAATAATTGATATAAATAAATATAAATATGTCTACCTAATAATTGATATAAATAAACATAAATATGTATACCTAATAATTCATATAAATAAACATAAATATGTATAAATGTATACCTAATAATTCATATAAATAAACATAAATATGTATACCTAATAATTCATATAAATAAACATAAATATGTATACCTAATAATTCATATAAATAAACATAAATATGTATAGCTAATAATTCATATAAATAAACATAAATATGTATACCTAATAATTTATTCGAATAAATATGATTTATAGTGAAGGAAAAGGGACTTTTAGCTGTACAAACCGAATTTGGCCGTCCGAACTCGTGCCTTCCTCGACGTGGGGAAAGGGTTAAAGAGGATTTTCTTGGGTTTGCTCTTATTACTAGCACTGCTACTCCCAGAAGACTTCCGGCCCGAGGAGGTGGTGAGATTCCCAAGATTCTTGGAGGAATTGCTCCCCGTGGAATTCGTCCGGCTAAGAGAAAAGGAACGACCCGTGTCCGTGCCGCTGCTACTATTGCACCGAATGGATTTTTTCGGGGTGGGATTGTTGCTGCCCTTTTTGGGGGTTCCTCCCAAATTCACCGGGGAGGGGCCTGAGACCATCCGGAAATCGGAGGTCCCACCGCCGCCATCAGAGAATTCGGAGCAAGATGACGTGGACCATCCATCGTCAAAGTCGTCGTCGAAGGCGGGCTTTAGCTTGAGCCTCTGCAAAATGGCGATGTTCTCCCGGATGACGGCACTAATGTCCTCCGTCCCGCCCTGCCCATCCTCCTCCTCAGTCTCTTGCGTTTCTTGCCCTGATAATAGCTCAACAACTTCTAAATCAAAAATATCCTCAGACTTTTCCTCTTTCACTAGTTGACCTTTGCTCCTTGGCAGAACTTGCTGGGAAACAAGAACTTCCCGGGATTTACCGTGTAAAGGGGATCCATTGGGAGCGATGGAGGAGGCTTCTCCAGGATGGCCCAGGAGCTCCCCAAAATTCCCTACCGGACTTAAGACCAAGGGACTTAATTGAGACTTTCGCCTGGAACTTTCTTCCTTGCTATAACTTTTCGGCTTCCAATCCTCCAAGCCCTTCAGATTGGAAGCTGTGACAGCAGCGGGCGTCGTAATAGGACTTTCCAAACTTTTATCTTCCAAGCTGGATATACTGGATTTGGAGGTTCGTCTGGAGGAAGTCCGAGACAAATCGGAGAAATCGGAGCGACAAGGACTGTGCACAGTGGGACTCCGAACCAAAGGAGTCCCAGCCTGACTCGGTGGTCCAGAAACGGAGCCCCTGGGGGAGGTTGACAGTGACAGATGATTTAAACTGGGACTAAGAATCAATCTTGCATTCACTTGCGGTCCTAGGAGAGCCAATTTACTCGTCTGCCCCCCACCCCCGGCGACAATTAAACCCGGAGAGCGTGGGAGGGGCGACATCGGACTGGGAAGAGGAGAGAATTCCACCGCCGGCATAATCACCGGATCCGGAATCGTATTGCAGGTCGTGAGGATCCGGAGATTCTGGAATTGGAGCTGGCAAATCCGGTGACTCAGATTCTCGTAGAAACTGTCGCTCTTCCCCAAACGGGACATCTCCTCCAGGAAGTGCTGACTGTCATTATAATCTATGATTTTACTACTCTTATTCCCTCCGCCTTCCAGGCTCTCCAGATCCAGATTCAGGGAGTCGTCCTCCCCCGCCGGATTTGTGAGGATCACTTCCGTTTCTTGCTTGCAGGGATTCGGACTATTTAAAGTCGTATTTCCATTATTAACAAGGGTGATTTCGGGGATTTGCATCTTTTTTTCGGGGATTTGCATAGTTTTTTCGGGGATTTGAACAGTTTTTTCTGTGTTTGGAATAGTTTTTTCTGTGTTTGGAATAGTTTTTTCTGTGTTTGGAATAGTTTTTTCGGGGTTTGGAATACTTTTTTCGGGGTTTTGAATAGTTTTTTCGGTGCTTGGAATGCTTTTTCCGGGGTTTTGAATAGCTTTTTCGGGGTTTTGAATAGTTTTTTCGGGGTTTTGAATAGTTTTTTCGGCGTTTTGAACAGTTTTTTCGGCGTTTCGAAATTCCTGGTCGGGGACTTTAGCAGGTTTTTCGGGGATTTGACCAGGTTTTTCGGGGACTGGACAGGACTTTTCCGGATCATTAGGGACATCATTAGTGGTGTTCACGGATGGCTGTGGGGACTTGTCAAAGCTTTTATTCCCATCCACCGTCTCCTTGCTGGAACCGGGAGAAAGCGGGGGTTTAGGACTCGGACTGGGACTGTTATTATTATTATTATTAGCCGCATTGCTACTCTCTGACAAGGAAGGTTGTTTTAATGGAGTCGCCTCATCTACCCCGACAGTTTCTGGGGGAATTGGGGACGCCGAGGCGGGAGGCGGAGGAGGAGGGTCGGTCCAAACGGAATCGAGGTCCGCATTATTCTCCTCATCCGAGGTCGAGTCACAGAGCTCGGTGGAGCTGGACGAGCTGCCGGAGGAGTTGTAATTGGAAGTGGTGGCAGACGCAGAGGGAGTCCTTTTAATCCGATTCTTGGGTTTCTTCTTGATCATGTTCCAGGGCACGGTCACTTGTTTCCGGGGCTGAGTCTCAGCATTATTATTACTAATGCTAATGTTACTACTACTACTCCCAGGATTACCTCTGGATGTGGGTTTGGATTTATTCAAGGAATTGCTCCGACTCGTGCTCTTGAGGAGATTTTTATTCGCACTATTCGCCCGCCTCGGCTTGGGTTTGGGGGAGGCGACGACGGCTACCTTTTTCATGGGATTCACCAGATTCCTGGAGGAGGAGGTGGCCTTATTGGAAAAGTTCTCCAGGTTGTGGATGATACTGGAGCTCCTTTGACGTTGTCGGATCGTGGCGTAGTGTCTCTTCAAATTATCCAATTCTCTCTTGGCCAGGAAGAAGGATTTGTGAGGCGTGTCTTGGGCAATAATTAACTTGTGCTTCCGACGGAGCTCCTCCAGCCCCGGGAAAGGGAACTGACCCACGCTCACGATGCACTGGATTACACATCATAATGCTGTACTTATAAAGGGAGCATATTATTGTACTTATAAGGATAATATACCAGTTTTGACATGAAAAGCAATAGACGAAACTTAATTATGTCATGTTATTGCTCCATCATCTCGGTCCAAAGGACTCATCAAGAGCGATATTAAAACAAAAAGAATCTCTTCTCTCCCTCATATTTCCCGGCTTTTCCGGTATAAAACGGTTTTATGCCGTTTTTATGGTGAATGACTATATTTCCTATATGAGGACATAATAGGAATTTTTTCGACATACTTTTTTTTGTGATCATAATCTCTGCGACCTAACAACAAGCCGTCCCTATGACTTACACTTATTACCCCATGAAATGGGTTTAAGTCTGGCTTTAATGCACATTTGTTAGCTATAAGTATATCTCTTTTACGACCACCGGGGAAAATTTTCTGCTATTTATCCGATTTACAGGTGCTTGGATGCACCCGGAGAAAGCACACGGCTTTTTCTGTGAGCCATGCTCTGGGTACTAATAGGAAGCACTGTGGATCTATAGGACCTTGTAATGACATTGTATTACAAATATGTACATATGTATATGTATGCGAGTACATCCATTTGTATACATGGCTGGCAGTAAATAAATTATTGGCCGCGTGCTTTCTCCTACGGGCTATTTCTATGGCTCCATATGAACGTATTTCACCAGTCTTATGTATGTACTGGGCTCCGCGAAATCATTGCGTCCTGTCGTGGCAGATATATACATATGTATGTATTTCATCCTGTTAAATAAGTAAAGCCATGCCTTCGTGTATTTTATTGCGGATCTATACCGCACATCGTTTAGCCCATTTCTTATTGGCATTTTATATGTAATTTTTAGCCATTTATTTTTGGCGTTTTAAATGTAATTTTTATCCATTTCTTATTGACATTTTAAATGTAATTTTTATCCATTTCTTATTGGCATTTTAAATGCAATTTTGATCCATTTCTTATTGGCATTTTAAATGTAATTTTTAGCCATTTCTTATTGGCGTTTTATACATAGTTTTCAGCCTTAGCCAAATAATTGCTAGCTTGTAGCAGGGTATGCCATCCGAAAAAATATGAATTAAAATTCGAATTAAAATATGCGTTTTTCATAATTATGAATACAAATTTAAATATCGGATATCTAAAATAGAAATTCTAATTCCAATACAATTTCATTCAAATACTCAGACAAATGAATACGTATTCAAATACTTTTCGAATCCTTTTAAAAATTTATTTGTAATGCAATCTAGCATAATTTGCAGCTTAAAATACACGCAAAATCAATACACAAAATTATAAAGTGACCCAGCAAATCTGATTTTGGAATAGTCGTTGCTTTTTACAGACGAAATAGTTATATCACTGCCAATTGAAAAAATAATCGTTACAATACCTTGATTTTGCCAAAAAAAACTTTTTTGCCCGAAGGCGGGAATTAGCAATATAATGAATGAATTTTCGAATACCAATAAAGTATGGGAATCCAATGTCAAATTTGGAATACGAATTTGAATGAATGTATTTGTAATTATAAATTTCAATTAAAATACTTTTCTGGTAAAAATATGGATACTAATTCCGATTAAAATACTGAAAAATATAAATATAATTCCGATTAAAATACTGAAAAATATAAATATAATTCCGATTAAAATACTGAAAAATATGAATATAATTCCGATTTGAATTTCAATCCCGATTCGGATGTCATCCTTCGTTTAAAACTTTCTTGTAAAACAAATCATTTTTTACAAAACAGTTAAAATTTTAAAACTGTTTTGCAAAAAGGCCAAGAAGATTCGTGTATTTTTTACGTTTCTATAGCCATTGGAATATCTGCCCGCAATGCTTATGTGGAACCCTTTACATGATGTAAGTCCATATAGGTAGATACATGCAAAATGAATCGACAAAATAAAATAAAAAAAGGTTTTGTATACCTTCACCAGTGAATTGGGATCCATAAGTCCGAATTCGAGCATTTCTCGAGTGACAACACCCATCACGGAATAGAAGTCATCGGCACTGGTAACGCAGAGAATCCGACTACACAAATATAATGATACAATATTCATACATTATAATGCTTAGATAAAGGGTAAAGTGATGTTCTCCGGAGCATTCATGAATAATGGATTTCCCACCATTTTACATAATTACAACCCGCACGCAAAAAAAAGGAGCCCCAAGCATTGGTGTGCCTTTGACTTGGTTACGTATATAGTGCCCCTTTACATTACGTTTTAAATGGCCTATAGAAAATCCCCGGTTTTTCCCGGAGTAAAAGGGAGATTCCCGAGAGCATCGTTGATAATGGAGGTTTGACAGGGATAGAAAGACAGAAGGGCTTTCCTAAAATGAAATAAAAGCTCATACTTACGTTTCTATGGCTGCCCACAAGACCAAAGCCGTTCTAAGGAGAACCTCTGAGCCTTCTAGTAAGACAAGATCCCAGATCTACAGGAACATCAAAAGAGAGAGAGAGAGAGAAATTAGAAGAACGAGCTCTCAAAACAATAAAGAGGATTCTGTGGAGTTAAATGAGACCGCAAGGCATTCATTTTGGGGAAGAGAAAAGAGCATGAGAAAATTAGGAGAGACAAAACGTGGGTAGTTTGTCTTTCTTAGAGGATGGAAATGATATTATTTCCCTCCGACAAAAAAAAAAGATATCTTACCCGGAGCACACTCGGCGTGGGTAGACAGTGAATGAAGAGGGTGAGGAACCAGTGCATGGTGAAGACGTCCGTTAATGGAGGATTGTCATCCCCCCTCTGCAGCTGAGCCAAATGAGCGTGCAATGTGGGCTTTCTTAATTTGAGGATCTCCCGAAACACTGCCATGTCGATGGCCAACCCACGCAGGCCTTGGCTGAAGTAACCTGTTGTTATACGGAGGAGAAAAGCCTTATAATGAAGCCTTATAATATACACATATACAGTTGGCATAAAAAAGGGGTAAAGAAAACAAATTGGAGAGAAGAATGAGGAGGAACTTCCAGGAGATTATTCTCTCTTTGCTCAAACTACTTTTCCCGCAGACAATCCTTCATCATCTGAACAAACCCCAGCTCGTTTGCTATATGATTACACCCTATCCGGAAAAAAGATAATCCTACGCCAGGGAACATTTATCAACTTGTCGAAAGGAAGGTAATTTAGAAGGCAGATGGGTGTGAAGCATGAAATTATGGGTGAATCTCCCGTCTTTCCAGGAACCCCATTTTTCTTGGAGCATTCTGAAGCCGGACATCCATTATTGTTTAGCCGGGACCGGCCTTTCCCGTCCATTATCCATAATCAGCCTTTGGGCCAACTTTCACCGGCTTTCACCGCAAGGCTTTCATTTTTTTTTAAGGATAACGAGACTGCCCTTGCTTTTATTAGGTACATTCTTGGACGTCGACTTACCGGTGCACATGTGTATGTGTAGGAATTATACTTATACAAACTTTCATCTATAATTTAGTTTAATCAGCTCCACCAATGGTTTACCTATAAACGGACTTTCCTCATACATAAAGCGATTTACATATACATTTATAAGCATTTAAGCCTTCATCATTTCCAAATGTAGATATGTATAAATAATATTCACAAATTCACAGCGCATTTGCCTGCTTATATAAGGACTTTCACTGAGCATTCACTTGCTAATTATGCAGACACTTTCTCCACATTTGGCTGTTACGTGGGAACTTTTAACTATTTTATTACCTTTCTGATGACTTTTATCATGCAATAACCAATTAAAGGGATTTTCACTGTGCAATAACGTGCTTATAAATGGACTTTCACTACGTAGTACCCTGCCTAAAAGAGACTTTTACCATGTAATAGCCTGCTGAAAAAAGATTTTTACCATGTAATATCCTGTTTAAAAGAGACTTTTTTCATATAGTAACCTGCTTAAAAGAGACTTTTACCATGCAATAGCCTGCTTAAAAATGATGTTTCACATGCAATAGCCTGCGTACAAGAGACTTTGTACATGTAATAATCTGCTTAAAAGAGACTTTTACCATGTAACTACCTGCTTAAAAGAGATTTTTACCGTGTAATAACCTGCTTCAAAGAGAGTTTTTCCGATGTATAGTACCCTGCTTAAAAGAGATTTTTACATATGTAATAACTTGCTTAAAAGAGGTTTTTACCATACAATAAGTAATAACCTGCTTAACAGAGATTTCTACCGTGTAATAATCTGCATAAAAGGTACTATTTCCATGCATACAACCATGCTGGTATTTAATAAGTACTTTACAAAGATTTCACCAAGATATTTCAACATTTGCTTCCATCTGCCCGTAACTTACCGTTATACAGGGACTTTCACCGTGTATTTGTAATGTCAGAGGAAAATGTAATGCATGGAGTGTCTCCATACGTTTTCCCCGGTGGAGCAATTTGGCCGTAAATTTACCCTTGTACATCCATACGAGTGATACCAGCATATCCATGTCAGAAATAGGAATTTGTCCATAATAAAATTTTCATCGGTGTACTGTGCGCTCTATGCATTAAGAAGCATGCTTGACTTTCACCGTGTATCTATATCCAAATAGAGGATATCACCGTGCTTATATGAAAAGGTATCTTATATGAAAAAGGATGTAGGTAATTAGGTACATATTCACCTATTTGATATTGCTCTCACACCTGCTGGGAAACTCGGGACTTGAAGACATTTGTATTTGCACAAGTAAGTACATATATATGTATGTACATGTCTTACCTTGAGGTAAGATGCCCTCAATCAAGAAGACAAATATCTTGAGAGTGAGAAGCTCATCTTCCCCCGTCATCTGGAGGAGCATGGCCCCGATCATGTTGAAGCCCTGGCAGTAGCCCACCGACGGATTCCATTTTGCGTAAGCCACCAGAACCCTCTTCAGCACAGCCTGTTTTGCCCCGCTAAACCCTGTACAACCTGTCCGGTGTAGGTCCTATATACATACATAATTACACACATATATACATACATATACACCAGGCATATAATAAGAACATCGCATCTCCCCCTTTCAGTCATTCCAGTCTGTCATCATTTACAGAGTCCAAATCCAAAGTGCCCTCACACACGTGGTATTGCCTTCACTTTCATTTAGAAAAAGAGGGACAAATCCCAGGATGTCCCAATAAATCTATAAATGAACTTGTTTTGCAATGAATGTAACTAGGAAGCCCCATAAATCCAATTGCAATGTCAAAGGGGATCAAAAAAGGGTAGAAAACACCATAATACAAGGATCATATGATCGTCTGTTGTACTATGTTGAAACATATATAAGGATACTCAGAATGAGTTGGATGACGTTATAAGAGGATGCATTTGGAATGCAATGACCACATTGAAAGATAGATGAAAGGGATTAGCATAAAAAGGCCTTTTGATGATCTCAAACTCTCTCACCTTCTGGATCTGATCCGCAATCTCTTCATCTCGTGAATTCTCAAAGGCCTTACATCTAGCCACCACACGCGACCATTCCAATCCTCTTTGCTGTAAGTACTGATCCGCCAAATTTTCCCACAACTATTTCAACCAAGCCAGTCATGTAAACATCAAAACATTCCCAACATCATTATACAAACGACCTCCCGAAACCAGAGTACTACCAAGGAGCGTCATGAGAGGATATCCACATTTATTATACATATACTTTTATTTACTCTCTGCATTCCTACCCTACACCAACGGACTACCAAGTCTAGAGGTCTACGCTAATGCAAGAGATTTCCCGGGTAGTTTCTAGTTTGCATGGAATAAAATAAACATACCCGGATGCGGAATTCAGGTGGTAAACCACCTGGGAGACGTGCAACCATTCTCATGGCATCCCGCCATTGACTGAAGCCCGAGTCGCCCAAGGAGTCAGTGTGGCCAATGGAGATTAATGGAACATTCCGAGCATCTGTTTTTTAGGGGAACAAAAAAAAAAAAACAAATATAAATAAATAGGAAGACATCACCGGAAACATCCTTCCTTGTCAGAATTGATTTGGAAATATGACGGGAAGCAAGGTGAACGGGAAGCATGCTGTTAGATAGGATTTTTGCCATTTTTTTGCAACTATTTTTGGACAATCGTTTTGGCCATATTTTGCCATACATGTTTGTACGGGGTTCCAAGAAACGATATGGACTTTCCTAAAATTATGATGCAACAATGCTGCAAAATATCAAAAGCATGTTTCAAATACAGAATTTTATTGTGGATCTAGGAAAAACAATTTATCTCTATCCGACCAACACTCGCCGAGTTATGGCGGTTTTTTTTTTTTTTTTTTTCAAAAAAAAATTAATTATCGACAAAATTACTTTTTTGTTTCGGTCTTTAGGGACAAAGCGTTTAATGTTTTCTCAACCGTAAAAAATGCGGCAAGCGTGTTTTCTAAGCGTAATTTTATTGCGAATCTAGAAAAAATATTTCCATTAAGATCAAACGGGAATTGGTCAAGTTATGGCGATGTTTTCACGCTAAGTTCAAAAACGAGAATTTTCAGTTAAATCGATACTTGGTCATGCCCTCACGGAATAAAATAAATTTGCATAACTTGTTTTAGCGTAAAATTCAATGGTGAATTAAGTAAAAATACTTCTGAATGGTTTTTGTAGCAATAAAATTATTAAATTAATAATTCTGACTTCTGACAAGTGACTCTAAAAGGCTCACAAATACGTTTACGCATTTACGCCGTAATGACACGCTCTTGGGGCAAAAATATTAAAATTATTTTTTTGAAAAGCTATCATTTGAAAGCGCCCAAAAGTTGCTTTTCATCATTTTTAAGACATTAATTACTGTGAAAATTGTTTTTATTTAGAATTTTTAATGATATAATAAAAAATATTAATTTCGTCAAAAATTCCTACAACAACAGCAACCATAAAAATACAGCAGCAAACCGTACAGGGTTGCTGCCGTATTTTTGCCAAATTTGGAGCCATTGTACTCTAACGGACTCCAATTGCAAGGGGAAAAATATGGAAAGCTTACGGAGAAAAAAATAAAAAACGGTTCCCTAAATAATAGGCTGGAATTGAGGGGGAATGAGGTGGTTCGGAAAGTGCTGGCGGCTCTTTTGTATAAAAATAGACGCTTATGGAGTAACTCGACACCGCCTTTTGAACTTCCACCCACCGTCTGCGTTTCCCCGGTGAAGGATAAAAATAATAGCAGTAGAATAACGCGAAGGTGAAATCCCCCGAAAAATTTTTCCTTCCCCGTGAATTCATCTAAAATGACAATTTATGATCATTTCCAAGATGATCATTTCGCACAGTTTCTCGGGGAAAGAGAGAAAAAAAACGTTATTACGGGGATTGGTAATATATGGGAAATGGGATTATCGGAGGAGATCCACGTAGATCCTTTTTCATATCAAATATTTCCACGAGGAGGATCCAATAACAAGGGAAAGGAGGGGAAAAAATAATAAACGTTTTTCTCTCATGCAAAAGAATATTTCCTTCCGAATATTTCCTCCCTTCCCTACATGATAAATGGAAGCAATAAGGGCTGAATGGAAATAGAAGAATAGAAACGAAGAATGTTCTTCTTATTTTTTCTTATGTATACCTATATACGAAAAGTAATAAATTACTTACTTGTTTTCACTCCATCCGCCTCGTTCCCATTATTGGAAGTGAAGATCTTGAGAGAATTAATCAAGTCCGCCATTCCCGATGTGTTGTCGGGTGATAAGATTTGTACATGGAACAACTTGTTCTATTATTTTATCACTGTTTTCTCTTCCTCCTCACACGGGACCAATCCAAGTTATAATCGAACGATTTAGTAGTTGTGTTTTCCCTCCTACTTTCTCCCTGAGATTACTAAAGGCGGTGATGGGGAAGTCTTTGGACGTCTCAGAAGAGCCATGGTGGTGGGGGCGATAATGAGGCGGAGGACGTCGCTCCCGGAGCCTGACACATCTCTCTTCCCCCCCAAAACATGCACATCTCTGGGGTGAAAGTCTTTTATAATGGTGAAAGTTTTTTCCTCTTTTTCCCTTTTGCTTAATTGAAAACTGGTGGTTCATTCCATGTCGTGTGAAATGCCATCCTTTCTCTCGCCCACTTTCTTCCTATTCTGTCAAAGGAAAAAGATTGGACACAAGATGTTGTGAGTGAACCTATTAGAAAAGAGGAAAAACTTGTTGTTAACCATTTTAGACCGGGACAAACTTTCCCTGTTTTTCCTGCCTAATCTCATTTGCTCTCACCACATTTCCCTTTTAACCATCTCGGGATCTATAAGTGGGACATCCTCCATTATTTACCTATATTGTCTTCCCATATATCTGTTTTGTATATCTATTTGTATGTCTATTTCGTATATCTATTTCGTATATCTATTTTGTATATCTATTTGTATGTCTATTTCGTATATCTATTTCGTATATCTATTTTGTATATCTATTTTTACTGGGAAAATGCAATACCACTTTTCCCCTCCGAGGCACTGTACGAGCCTCGGAAGGTCTTATAGGACCTAAAATGAAATTTTGCTTTCTCTACAACAACAAAAATACCCGCTAGCCCCTGCTGACATGGCTTTAGATTATAGAATGTACCCCTTTTTTCCCACCCGCGCTCTCATCCTCCGTGGCTCCACTAACAAATGACATATTAAAGCAATAGCAGACAGGCCCGAGAAGCGGGTAGAATACCGTGTGTTTCACGGAAAACGCAACCGGCTCAACTGCTTATAACTGCTTTACAACAAGGCTTAGACTTGAGACCACTAGCGTCTGGGAATGCTAAGACGTCCAGCTTCCAGAACTGATAAGTCTTTTGATTCCAAATCTTTCCGTTTAAGCATTAAGGGATGTGCAACATATGAAAACAATCACAGGTTAAAATATGGAGGTTAACAAATCGAAAAGATACCGTTAATGACATTACATTGCATTCCAGGATTTTCTTCCTGGATAATGTTAATTTTCCCGATATTTTTGGAATCTAAATGAAATAATTTTCTATTTTTTGTCCACTTTTTCTCTGGTCCCTCTTGTTCAAACTTTTTACAAGCCGCAAAATTGACCAATTATAAAAATTCGCAAGTTTATATGGGAAAATCTTCATGTGGTTATTTTCCCGTACTCGAATATTATAATATTGATGAAAATATATTTTAGTACATATTTATGATAACTAACGATAATTTTTTGATTTGTGAACCCCCATATGTTAACACGTAATTTTTCCCTCGCATTTCACATCCCGTAATGTTTAAACGGAATGGTTTGGAATAAAAATACGTATCAATTCTGAAAGCTGAACTTCTTAGCATTCCAACAAGCTAGTGATCTCAAGTCTACACCTTGTTCTAGAGAAGTTATAAGCAGTTGAGCCGGTTGCGTTTGCCGTGCAACATACGGTATAACACTGTTGGGGCGTGGAGGCTTGATTAAATTTTAGTTTGTATTGATCTACTTAAGACAATTTTAACCCATCGTAGACTCCAATTCTCGGGACGGCGAAAGCCCACTTCTCCCTGTCTCTCTTTGAGGACAGATCAATATGGGATGCTAGACACAGGTTTACATCGTTGAAGTGGTCTCCAGCATCATTCTGACGGAATTGTAACAAGGTACATAAAAAAGGGTTGTCTCGTCCAACGAGAGGATTTAGATTTGTCTAATCAAGCATTCCCTCTGTGCATTTTGTATTTTTTTAACATTCCGTCCATGACGATGGCCTAATTTGATTTTCTAAAAGTTCCCTTCTCCTCCCCCCCAAAAAAAGACAGGAGAGCCCTCGTCTCAAGGACGGTTCTGGAGAAAACATTCTGGAGAGAAAAACTCATATTTTCTCCCCTTAGATATTCCGGTAAGTACCAGCCAAAGAAAAAAAGTGACTTATATAAGATTCAAGAATATTGGAAGCTGTCACTGTCATCACTGCAAATATTTTCCAAAGGGGGAATTTTCCCTGCGAAAATAGATGGTGGGAAAGAGTTATAGAGGTAAATATATGTAGCTATAAAAAGGGTTAAGGGAGAAAATTCACGTATCTATGTATATATATGTAAAGGACTTGAGGAAAAAATACATGACGGTAAACGGCTGGGAAATTATGTGGCATTAAAGGGTTGAGGAAAAAATTGTTTTTTTCCCATTCCCCGCCAATCCCGCCATATTTTTTTCCCACCGCCACAGCAAATTATACTTTTTAATAAAAATAAGACATTAAAAAAAGTCTTTGGGCTTGTGGGGAAATGAATGTCCTTTAGGGATAAGACAAAAGGAAGGAGACGAAAAATAGAGGGGAAAAAAGTGGCAGAAAGAACATTATAATGATTTTTTTTCTTTCTTGCTTTCTCTCTCTCTCTCTGTCTCTCTCTTTTTTTCTCTGTCTCTCTCTCACTTTTTCCCCCATTTTTTCCCTCTCCCAATATAGCGAAAGCATTTAGCTATGCATGGAAAAAAGTTTTCATTTTCCCATGTAGTCCCGAACACCTGGCTGGTAATTCCTTCCGTAATTAATTTTCCGCAGGCCCAAAAGCGCCGTCGTGGGCCTATTATAAGACTCTTTATCCCTTTCTTTCCACATGATACACAATGATATTCCCCGGAAAATACCCGGGACTTTTCCAGCCGTCGGGGATTTTTTTTTATGTACATAGAGAGAATTCCTCCCCCCAAAAAAAATCATGTGATAGTTACTGTTGGTGTCAACGACGATGAAGCCATAATATTACATGCCATATGAATTTACCAAAAAAAGGGGGGAAAAGCTCATGTTTTCCTTGGCATTATTTGGGGGAATGGAGAAAAATGAAAACAAATTGCAATTTACATCACAAAAGAGTGTGTCAGGTTGTGCGTTTAAGGTTGAGGAAAAATATAGGGCAATGTATAAAAAAAAAGACTTACTGCCTGCCCATGTTCCTATCCAATATTCATGAGTATAACTGTTGTTCATTTTTCCATACATATACATACATATGTATTATACATACAAAAAAGGGCAAAGCCGTTCCCACAACACCGTATGTGACTCGCACGTCATCCATATGGAGAAAAAGGGGAATAAAAGCTATTAATAAATGACATCGTACAAGTGTGGAACGTGCCTTAATTATGTTTTTCAATCTAACAAAAAATCCCAATGTATATTAATACAACACGTACATGTGTCTCTCTGTGGTTTTTCTCCATACGCCACCATCATCTCCCCATTTTGAGTGGTGGCTTCCCTCAACAAACGATAATAAAAGGGGGAAATTGCTATAAAAATAGGGAATCAAAGGACGTAGCGCTAACCGCTTGTCAAAGTCCTTTTGCTACCAAAACCAATATACAATTATACATGTATATAATTGCGTCATAAGAACCATAAATAAATTTTATCTCCTCCTCCACTTTTCCCGCTGACAGCATCTCTCTCTCTGGGTTCCACTAAGAAGTTTGCCCACAAACTTAGATTGGCCAAACGTAGATTGGCAAATTAATTAATTTATTACACAACTTACACAAAACAAATAGGCCGGGGTAAGATTCCAAATCTTTCATGGGGAGAGTGGCGGAGTGAAGAAAACCACATGGGAGAAGATTAAAATCACCCTGTTGAACCTTTCTCGGATGGAGAAAGTTTTTCGGGGGGCGGAGGAGGAGCGTCAAAATACCAAATGGTGTTATGTGGTCGGAGGAAGTATCTACAAAAGCCAAATGGATGTATAGATACATATTTGACATTTTCATTCGCCCCTCACTCCCACTCGCCCTCCAGGAAAATATAACAGCCTCAAATTTCACAGAGGGAAGCCTCAATATGGATGTGTGGGGACGGAGACAAAGTGACGGAGATGACAAGTCAGACAGAGAGAGAGAAAGAGAGAGAGACTCAAAGAGAAGCAGAAAGAGAGACTCAAAGAGAAGCAGAAAGAGAGACTCAAAGAGAAGCAGAAAGAGAGACTCAAAGAGAAGCAGAAAGAGAGACTCAAAGAGAAGCAGAGAGAAAGGACCAGAAAGGCAGAAAAAAGAGAGGACAGGAGATGCATAAGGAGAAAAAGAGAGACAAAATAAAAGAGAGACGGCAAGAGAGAAAGAGAGAGATAAAAAGAGAGAAAGGGAGAAATGACAGGAGAGAAAGAGAGAGATGACAAGAGAGAAAGGGAGAAATGACAAGAGAGAAAGAGAGAGATGACAAGAGAGAAAGGGAGAAATGACAAGAGAGAAAGAGATATATGCCAAGCGAAAAAGAGAGACGGCAATAAGAGAGAAAGAGAGAGAAACAGATAGACAGCAAGAAAGAAGGAGAGGGAAAAAGAGACAGTAAGAGAGAAAAAGAGATATGGATAGAGAAAAGAGACAGAGAGAGAAAAGAGAGAGAAAGAAAAAGAGAGAAAAGGAGAGGGAGAAAGAGAGAGAAAAGTAGAGACAGCAAGCGAAAAAGAGAGGAAAAGAGAGATAGAGAGAGAAAAGGAGAGAGAAAATGAGAGACAGCAAGAGAGACAGAGAGAGATGACAAGAAAGAAAGGGAGAAATGACATGAGATACAGCGAGATATGCCAAAAGAAAGTGAGTCACCACTCATTTGTTGTCTTTCAGCACTTTCTCCATACCAAAACGCTGGGGGAAAAGCCGCCACATCAAAGGGAGACTGTTTTAGTTGGGCCCCATCACTAACTATGTATAGACTTGATGAGGCAAAGTAAAAGTAGGCAGTTTCAAAGCTTTTCTCCTCTACTAAAAGCTTCTAGAGTGAAAACGAGAGAGAGAGAGAGAACGGGAGAAAAAAATGTTTATGCCACGGAGAGTACCCATGATGATCACCACACTTTTGCTCACTCACCTAATCTCCTTCCAGGAAAAGATAAAAGGAAGAGGGACAGAATAGAGTGAGGGAGATGCAATGAGAAGGAAATGCTTTTACCTGTCACAGCCTATGTCTATCTTGTCTCTCTCTCTTTCTCTCTCTCTCTCTCTCTCTCATTCCCTCATTCTCCCTCACCATCAACCCGTTTTTATCTCTCCCTTTCTATACATCTCACTCTCTATTTTCGCTAACAAAAGAAATACCAAGCCCGAGACAGTTTTTTTTATATTTTGCGGAAGTGTACCTATCCCCGTTCAGGCTCACCTTAATTCCTTTCTCATCCCCCATCCTTTAGTGCTTTCTCCCGGCCCACCCCCGCACAGTATTCACTCAGGCCTTATCCCTTTCCCATCATCTCCCGAATCTGGACAAAAGGGACTCCTCCAAAAAATCCCCACTTAATCACCCCTTTCCCTCCCACCATTATTGACTTAACTATATCCCCCCTATTGAGGTGGATGACACGTGCGTCCCTATATTTGCTCACTGCACACATGTGTGAGCATTTATTTCGGGGATCAACCCATACATTTAGATGACAGGTAAATAGCTTACATGCTTTTCTCCTCAAAAACAAAGTTCTTCGTCCTTGACAAGTAAATTACATGGGGGAGGACAAACGTCCCACATCTCCCTGGGAAAGACGCCTGATTTGGGTGTGATTGACCTTTGGCATACAAAATGGGGGTTGACCCCGTGACATTTATCCTATCATTCCCCCTCTAAAATCTGCTCCCCCTTCGATTATACTACAGTTGCATCGGGAGAATGGGAAGCCCTCTCAGTCATAATCACACCTCAAGGTATTATAAAATGGAGAGATCTGTAGTCAAAAGGGGCCAGATAGATACCATAATGTACAGTCATATGCATAGGGAAACATATGCCTCTATTATCATTACAAAATCTGCGGCCAAAAAACGTGTTTTCGATTTGTTCCAATGGAGGAGCAAGAGCAGCAGCTGCAGCTCTTGCAAATATTGAAGATAGAGAGAAAAGGAAGAGGGAAAAAAATCTATACAAAAGGGTTATTCTCCATAGTGTACAAATACATATACAAATATTACATATGCAAGTATAGATTAACATGCATGTGGCTCCCAGCAAAATTTCCCTCGGAGCGACATTCCCATCAACACTCTGCGGTTCTCCTCAAGTCAGTGCGTTGCATATCGTTTACCTCAATTTTGTAGCAAAACCATAGCATAACCCCAGAGGGATTTACCTGGATCATTCCATTACTTTTACATTCATGTATACATCTGTATTTTCTGTATCCCTCGTTCCGTCAATGGATCCATTTACCAAAATGTCCTACACGATACACTATGTCCAAGTAGTCTACCAGAAACACTGTCGGATTTAACGTGGATGAGTAATCTCCAGCTGTGTTAGTGCCGTAATTCTCCAATGGAATTATTAATCACTCCATGTATTTCGATACTGAACACACACATTTGACATCATGATTGTGAATAAATGTACGGGACCAAAAAAAAAAAAAAACTTACCGTGAGTCACTGCAATGTCTCTTCTATATTACTTCCGGTCCCCCCCCAAAAAGGTCCAGGATGCCAATGTAGAAAAGGTCACGAGGGGCACCTCCAATGTATTATATATTATATAATAATATGTACACACTACACACATGTACAATCTACTATATCCGTGGAGTTCACTCACAGTCTCACTCTCTCTCTGTGATTCTTGTGTGTAAAAAAAAGGGCTTTTCCCCTTAGCACACTTTCCATAACGCGATCAATACTGGTGTGTATGTGCGAGGAAATGGGAGAAAGTGTGTGTGTACAAAAATCTTACACGATGATGGAGAGAGAGAAAGAGAAAGAGGGAGAATTGTAGAAAAAGAAGATTGTTTTCCTTTCCTGGCCGTACTTCCTTCTTCTCACAACAGAGGAAATGAGAGGGACAATGAATAGAAGGAATGAGAGTGAGGAGCAATGTTTTTGCAAGAGAGCGATGGAAATGGTAAAAAGGTAATAAAAGTGAATGTCAAATGCAATTTATGGGGGACTTGAAAAAAAGGAAATACTTGGCGAGGAGAGAAAGTTAGTGTGAGAAAATGAGAAAGTTGTAACAACAGACGGGAGGGAGAAAGAGGAGGAGGAGGAGGAGGATGAGGAGGAACCAGAAGAGGAGAAAGAGAAGAGAAAAGATCGTCCGCAGCCGTCGTCAAGTGATGGTTGAGAGAGTACTACAGACCATTATAAAAGTCAGAATGATTTCACTTGAATATACCAAAAAACAGGGGTGAGAGTAAAAAAAATAAAAGACGGTCAGAGGACGAGTTTTTGTATGTGCGTTTGGGCTCGAGGAAAGAAAGCAACTGAGAAGGCGAGAGGGAAAGACTTCTCTATATATCTGTTATGCTCTGGGAAGTTGGACAAAAAGTGAACACACGTACGCCTCTCTCACTCTCTCTGTTTCTCTCTATCACTCTCTCTGTTTCCCTCTATCACTCTCTCCATTTCTCCCTATCTCTCTCTCTCTCTCTTATCCTTCCCTTTCCCTCTTTCGTCTTGCGTGTTGTGAAATTTTCATACTTTTCTCCACTTTCTCCCCTTTTTTTTTTGGACGGAACAAGCGTGGCATGGGACAACCCGGGAGAATCTGGAGAATTTTTGCCCTCCCTTTCAAATGCTCCAGCAATTGTATGGAAGAACCAAAGAGTGAAAGAGAGGGAGAGAAACTAGTTATATACTCAACTCTTTTCAGTCTCCGGAGATAATTCTGTTACTCCTGCTGCGACTCTTTCATAGAGAGAGGAGAAAAAAGCCAAATCCTTCTCATCCTCCCATTCATCCATATGGAGAGAAACATGGGGTTTTTATATGGGAAGTGAGGAACACGGAGTTTCTCAGGGGAAAGAGGAATACTCAGAGTCTTTAGATTAGTAGGAGGTGCAGAGACTTTTTTTGGGGATACAAAAGGCTTTAGGAAGGACAAAAAAGTTGCAGGGAGGAAGTACGAAAAAATAGGAAATAATAAAAGTTAGTAAAAACATTTGCACAGAAATCAAGTCGACATTTTGGGGAAAGGGAGGCTCAGATGATGGGAAAAGAAGGCTGAGAAAAGATGTACCGCCGTAAAAATGTGTACAGGAAGAGTCAGAAAGTCGATGTAGAGACAAAATTTTTAAATTAAACCTTGGAGAAAGGGAAATAGGAAAATATAAATGGATGGCTAATACGAGAAGATACGGAGACAGCCAGAAAAAATGGTTAGGAATAATTTAGAAGAAAATGAGACAGGAAATCGAAAATAAAAATTATGGGAGACACTTTGAAAATGGGACAGAACGAGTGACGGAAAAAAAAAAGATTAAAATGAGGAAGTAAGAAAAAATGTTAAGCGAAAGACAACAAAACAGGAAAAGAGAATGACAGAAGAATGAGAAACAGGAAATGTAGAAAATTGAGTCAAGAAAAAATGTTAAGAGAAAAACAACTAAACAGGAAAAGAAAATCCAGAAAGAACGAAATATGCAATTACATATATATACAAAAAAACGAAAGATAATTTCCAGTTAAAAAGAAAAGAGAATCTCCAGAAAAGAGGAAAAAGGAAACAGAGAATCTCCAGAAAAGAGGAAAAAGGAAACAGAGAATCTCCAGCAATAAAAAAGCAGAGGATCTCCAGCAAAAACGAAACAGAGAATCTCCAGCAATAAAGAAGCAGAGATCTCCAGCAAAAAAGAAACAGAGAATCTCCAGAAAAAAACAAAAGTGAAGAGACAGCGAAGCAAATAATATATTGTTGGATAAAGGCAAGAAAAAATATGAAACTAACAAAAACTTGGAAAGAGAAAGTCTGGAAACAAGAGACAGAAAGTCTAGAGAAAAATCAAAGAGAAAGTCAAAGCAAAAGGGAAAATGAGGGTGAAGTAAACAGGAAAAAAATTGAGTAAACAGAACAAGAACAAGAGTACCGAAAGAAAGTATGGATGAAGTTAAAGACCAGAAGGCAAAGAGAAAGTCAGGGGGAAAAAGTTTGAAAGATAAATTAGTGACAATTTTGTCAGAAGAAACGTTTGCCAGATGAGATTAAGAGATTTCAAGTAAAATATAAGGTGAAGAGAAAACTTTTGGGAAAACAAGACAAATAGAGTTTAGGGGAAAGGGAAACACAACTTTTTTTGTTGCTGGCGAAAGCATATTTTTTTTTTTCGTTCGTATGTCAACGACCACGTACTATGGCTCCTTTGTGACTGCACCAGGCAATCCTCCAGAACCTGTTATTTTGCCATGATTAACGTCTCTTTAGTATTCTCCACGGCTGAATGGGAGTATAGGAAAGGATGGGAAAAAATCACTGACTTTTTATTACCGTCCACATACTGTACAGAGGAAAGGGATGGAATTACATTATTCTGCCAATGTATTTCCCCAGTTACGACCGTCCTATCAATTCCGTCCAGAGACCTTAACTAACAGCTTTCCTTTTACCTTATACCTATATAATCCTATCTTCTCTCAAATGGAGTTTAATAATCATTGCATAAAATAGATTTACCCCCAACTCATACAGTGGAGTGAGTGTAATCAGTCACTTATAAAAATGCAATAAGGATAGTTCCCTCCAGCTTATCTCCTTTTCATCCCTTGAACGTTTTTTTTTTCTTACTCAATGGGAAAAGTAATGCGAAACCATGATTACATTATTATGCATATGTATTGGGATAGCACAGTATATTATTATTATTCAGTTGGTATAGAAGGTCCCCCAAAAAAAGTATACTTTTCTATGGAACTGCTGAGGACCTGAGTGATGCAAGCATGGACTTTCACAGAGAATATTTCACCTTGTCTTTCCCATTACTTAATTTCCCCAGATACTTTCTCCGCGCTTTTCTATTATTCCCCTCTCCCACAACATATTATTAAGTCTGGCACGACTTCTGCTGACTCCTGGAGGCAAAAACTCGGTTCCATGAACTGCCTTTTCAATATGTGTAATAATCCGTAACTGCGGGAAAGAGGGAAATTATGGGGATGGAGTATTCATGTCCCACTTTTTGCACAACAAGTTGTACCTTTTTTTGCCTGTAGTTACACATTTTACCTTACTTTATCCTCGAAAATTTCACGGGGAAAGTCTATTATTGTATTTGGATGCTGGACCAAGAACCGAACTTTCTCTTCAGGATGTCGCACGTGCAATATTTAGAGCGCACATAACCAATTTTCAAATCCACAAGAACAAGATTAAGGTCTCAAACTCAGGGGATTACGGAACAAGGGCCAGGTAGTACAGATGGTATATTTCTTTCCTAACAAAAAAAAAAAAAACTCCACATCTTTCCGGAGTTTATGTTTAAGGCTTATTGTCTGTCCTACTGTATGGCTCCCCATGTGCTCATTCAGTACCACACTTTTTGAAGGCACATAATATTAACAGAGAGAAAGAAGAAATCGATTTCAGTATAAATCGGTGAGAAAGGGGAAAAGAGAAATTTTCGGGGGAACAAAGGAGCAAGATACAAAACCTTGGGGATTTACAAAAATTGTAACATTATTACGTCCTGGGATTCAGAGGAAATGTTAGTTTTTTTCCTTCTTTCACTCGAACTTAGGAACTACAGAGATGTATGAAAGGGTTTGTGAGCATTCGGCTTTTTTTCTTTGTCTAGCACAAACATTTTTTTCCATCAATTACCCGTGGGTAATGTACACAGAGGACAAGCTGTGTGTCCTGAAATATTTCATGAGATAGACGTACTTTCTTTTTTACAGTGCGTCTATTTCTAGTATGAGGAAAGTCGCCAGACCATATTCAAAATTAAGTCCCGAAGCAAGCAAATACTTACTTTTTAAACAGTCGGTTTTGATTTATTATTACTCAATTTACTATAAGTATGTATTGACCTCGGACGAACATACGATTTGTTGATACTCAGATTGGTATCGACAGAAGAAGCGAGGCGATTCGACTACGTAGACATCATCTATCATCAGTAATTCGCCAAATTCAATAAAATGTCGAATATTTTATGTGGTCTTTAATTAAACACGTTAGACCACAATTTACTAAACTACTTTCTACTCGATGGTTGTGGCAGCCGATAGTTTGCCATTACGACGTCCATGTCTGTGTAACTGAACGCATGATACCGAAAATATTCTGGATTCTGGTATTTCCCTTCCTTCGACGCACCCGGACCCACTGCAACACGCAAAAACATAGATACACATGTACTTAAGTTGTCACACTTTGTTTCAATATATTTTACTTTTTTGTCCGACATGCTAAACCACTTCAATTGAATCAACCAGATTACATTTACTTTGCTAACGTACAAGGAGTATTAACACTACGAACAAGAATAATTTATAAAACTCCACAATCTCGGATACATACGCTGTACCTAAAATAATTACCTTCTAATAATCTAATCCATGCTCAAACATTAGTAACTGTAATGTGTACAGTACAACAGCAACTTTTCGAAAAAGCCTGATGAGCACAAACACAGCAAAGATACTTCTGTAAAACTAATTACCTAAACAAAAAAAAAGCTACCGGTATCTCAAAATACTAGTTAACATCTTGAAACAAATACGATGTCCACCCACAGCACCGTCAATGTAAACAAATGTGATATCAAATCATCGGAAATTACCAACTACCAAGCACAATGGACAAACGCATACAAATACCAGTATAAAGGAGGATCCATTGTTTGAAGCGTTGTCTTTAGAAAAAATACGTTTTTTCCATTGCATATACAGAAATAAAATGAATCATGAAGTTCATAAAAGTTCTTACAAGGTCCTTCAACACTCTTGAAGATAAAATTCGGTGGATCCTTTGCTTTTATATTGTTAATATCACTTCCAGCTCCAGCTGACGAGGTCGGCTTCTCCGAAGATTTCTTTTTAGAACTTCCGCCGGAAGCAGAACCGGCTAAACGGCTCACAGAGTTCGACAAGCTTCGTCCGGAAACGACTTGACTTCCTCCCAATTTACATGTTGAGAGTCGCTGCAAAGTAAATAAAAAATAAATAAAACTCCTTTATTATGTCGCATGCTCATCAGCAAATCAGCCAACATCATTCTATCCTTCTATCAGCTTTCCCCAGCTAAAATGTACTAGCCGCTTTATCTCCCATCATATTACAAAAGTAATTTGTGCATGTAGGTACTATTTCATTTACAAATTACAACTGGTGCTAATCCTGCTCCCAGTTCACCTACATTATTTATTACACAATTCAATTCCAGAAAAGCCTAAATCCTTTCTGCGAACAAAAAGTTGTTGCAGTCTGCTATGCAATTTAGTGCTTTAATTTTTAATTTAATGACTCCAGCACAAGTGGTTACTACTGCACCCTAGGGCAATATGACAGAAAAATCAATGTAGTTTCTGTTCACTGACAAATTCTAACTTATGGACTCAATTCAGTTGTTAATTAAATCTGATGCTAATTGGATTTACCAGAATATTCCACGATGCCATTTTTTGTACAAACGGGGGATAAGGCTTTCACCTTTTGTAGGCAGTAGGCAGTCCGTCCTAAGAACAAAAATAAATTTTAAGTCACTACCGGGTAGATTATGCACTTATTTAAACGTTAAATGAAATACTGAACACTGTAACTACAAATCTTGAGAAAGCCTGTAAAACTTACCACAATGTTATAGAATATAGAAATGTGAGTTATCTAAATCCGCATTAAATCATGATCGGAAATTCCCTCTGCTCACGTCCTTCACTGATTTTGAGTTTTCCCGCTTTTCCACAGGTATTTTAAATAGGGCAAAGCTCGAATCTGTGATCATTTATTTGCAACGTTTTTTTTTTCGATTTTATTTCTGCGTTTGGGTTAGAAGTAAACAGTTTTTGAAAAGAGATTCTTTGCATCATTTTCAGCTATAAAATAATATTTAAAATAAAATAATTAATAAATAAAATATTTAATAAAATATTTATTAAATTTCTCCTCACTGGTTTCGTAGTGTGATTTAAAAAATATACATATATACTAAAGTTCACAAAAGTGGCTATTTGCATGTTATTGTGACCACCCCCATCTTAAATTGCACTTGCATTTATAATTTTGGAAAACAATGTTTCTGTGAGTAATTTGACACTAATTAAATGTATGGTTATCCTGCAAGTCAGATTGAATAATTCCGCAAGGCCGAGAAAAAAATTTAGAAATTAAGCTGGTCAAAAGTATAGACGAACGGCACCTGAAAACCTGAAAAAATTTCCTGAATTTACAATTCTATGTATTGGCCATCAATAATTATTGAAAATAATATGGCCAGGGACTTGTCACCTTAATTTTACATCGTTTTCCCTACTTACGCGATTAAATTGGTGAATGGCCAATGCTATGCTTTTTACTTTGTGTCATGCGGAAATACCCAATGCTGTACCATTCGTTATTCAAACTGAGAAAAATCCATATTATGAATGCTTTCCGAGCTAGCACAGAATGCTCGACAGGGCGCTAAAACCGCGCGTTCGGCGGAGTCAGTTTGCGCTTTAAATGCATCCGTTTTGTCCGCCCGCGCAGACATTATCGCCGGGAAAAAAGTTTCCGCTTTTCGGTGCTTTTCCGGCAGCCACTTTTGGCGCATGTTTTGTGCAGTATCCGCACAAAAATATTGTTCCATTGCCGAAATTGTGCCAAAAATTAACCCTGCAAGTTACATGTAGTGTTGTTATTCGGTCACAATATTGGGCACTGGCACTACTAAAGTAGCAAATAACATTGAACAGTTTAGTTGTATTTAAGTAGGTAACTTTTTTATCCTCCAGAAAAAAGTAGCAAATCCAAATTCACTAAAGTTTCCCCGAAACTACAGTTCCCCAAATTTCCCATCAACAGTATATTTACTTTAGTATACTTTAGTTCTGGAGGGAAATAATAGGGCAGAACCGTACAACTAAAGTAACTGGCAATGAGAAAAGTAGCAATACTTTTTACTAAAAAGTTTTTAGTAGCATTTAAGTTTTCGTACTAAAGTATAGCCAAACTAAATTCGAGTATTGATGAAGCAACTAAAATCAAAATAGTATTTAGTGATGGAACTGCCCTCGTCAAGTCAATTTTGTGACCGTTTGACAACACTAAAGTTACATGCATATTATATGCGCTTTTCATGCGCCTTTCTCCCGATATATTTCTGCGCAAAATTTGGTGTGCCAAAACTGCTCAAATTTTACGGTAGTGTTCTGCATCCGCGCTTTCCCGCGGATTTTCGGCGCAGATTCGGCTGGTTGTACTTACAATTAGATGTGTAGCATTTTGAACTTGGAAAGCGGTGTATATCTCGGATACTTTAATACTTTAGATTTGGAATTAAGCGAAAATTTAGTTAGTCAGTTTTGGAATTGACGACTTCGCGAACTGGTCAGTTGTGATACTTTGAAGGACGATGAAGGACAGATTTAATAGCGCGTCGGGAACTATATAAATGTAGTAAAATAGAATATAGAAATTAAAAATCTGTGTGTGATCTCTGATCTTCTGAAGTATAAATGAACGCGGGCAGATACGTTTGTTCAACGTTTCCAATAGAAAGGATGGGAAATTTCGAGCCCGCGAAAATCATATGTTTGGCGGAAGGATAATGCATTGTATTATGCTGGTTTCGGATGGGACCATGGGACTAATGATAAATAAATGGAACTGGAAAGTTCCCACTTGACGGACGACTATCTTCCCTGACCGCAAGTACATAAAACACTCTCCCAGCCTTTGTACTTTTTGTGTAAAAAAATTAAAAACAAGGTCCATCATTCCCGATTTTCTGTTTGAGGAACTTAATGTCAATAGTTATTGCAAATATTTCCTCGTAAAGTTGGTGCATACATCCCCGTGAGCAAAACCCTTGATTCAAAGTTATCCCAGTCATGACGGAATCCCGGAAAAAGATGTCCATGGATCTGATGGTGGATCCGGACAATGGAATCAAACCTTACCCATTGTCAGACCCGGAGAATGACCTGTACTCCCCGAAACGGAAAAGGACGATAGCCACGAGTAGGTACGAGATGGAGACGGACGTGGCCACACTCGCCCGGAGAGCCAAGCAAATAGAATATGGGAAATTGACCAAAGAATACGATAACTACGTAACCGCTATACCCAAGTAAGTTCATTAGAAATAATAATATGTTATTTAGTTTCATTCATTTCAATTTTAAAAAAACAGAAAAAATGTATAGGGATCGTATCAGCCAGCAAACTAAAAATTGTATTTTGATCTGTCAGAGGAAAACATTAGGTATTCGTTTCTTAGAAAATCATGAACATCAAGTGGAAAATTAGGTATGAGGTAGAAAATTATGAGATCATCAGATGAAAAATTACGACAATTAGGTATGTAGGTATATGTATATACAATAGCGAAAATCAGCCACAAAATACGCGAAAGTAGGTACAAAGTACTAGGGAAAATCAGAATATTAGGAGAATTAGCTGGAAAATTATGAAAGCCAGGTACAAAATAACCATCATGATTTGAAAATGCATGCAAATCAGGTGCAAAATAACCATCATGATTTGAAAATGCATGCAAATCAGGTGCAAAATAACCATCATGATTT